>SGPM01000053.1:0-87997 GCA_004802725.1 Antrodiella citrinella
TTTGTATGCCACTAATCTGGAAGAGCGTGTACGCCTCGACCAGAGGACATCAGGCACGACGCTGGACGACACCGCGCGGATTGACGAGGTTGATTCCGATTTCGAGCTCGAGTCAGAGGGGGATGATTGAAGAGAAAAGCATATTTACTGATCTAATCACGCATTTCACTACCTATAATTTGGTATATAGGTCATTATAGTTCTCTAATCTTGTGTACATGAGTTTTTGTATCCAGGGCATGTGTCCGTATGTCAGTTTTCTTGTGATTCTACCGTTCTACCACTTTTCGACGGGCGCTTTCGTGAGCTCTCCGCCAAATTTGCCACGTGGCTTTGGACGCGCGGCGAATAGGGATTGCCCCTACGGTCCAGCAAGTCTGAGCAAGAGGCAAAGACTGGCAATTGCGGCCGGCTAGCGGGCCGCGAAGCTCTTGACATTTTAGGACGGCAAGAAGTGATAAATACTGAACAATAGCGCCGGCGGCACCTACAAAACCCGCTGCTTCGAGATTTCGAGAGAGGACGAAGAATAATACATCTTACATACTCTTATTCGAATTGGGAAATAGACTGGTCCTGATTCGAAGTGTTCTTCTGCTTTCACGCGTGCCAACTTCGGGCGATTTATCCAGGACTACTGCGCATCCGACCTACACAAGGTAGCTGAGCTCATCTCCACAGACACCGTGACCCAAAGGTACGCTGTATATCATTCCACCTCAACATTCACCTAAAATGCGCTGCCGCACCTTCTTCAGCATGTCCAACACGTCCAAACTGACCTACATCTACAAATTGATCCCCTCCTCCGCCCCTCCGCCCTCTCCCCTCCCCTCCGCACTGCCCATCAGTACCCTCGATCAAACATCCGGCTTCATTCACCTCTCCACGTCCACCCAGATCCCCAACACACTCAAGTTCTTTTTCAAAGACGAACTGAGGGTGTACGTGCTTCGGATCTTGTACGATGCCGTTGAGAAGGACGTAAAGTGGGAGGACCCGAAGGCCGAAGTGTGTGGGCCGAGGGGCGGTGAGGGGATGTTCCCGCATTTGTACAATGGGTTGAAGCTGGGTAAGGACGAAGTGGAGAGTGTGGCTGTCTGGGAGAATCATGGGGATGCTGGATGGGAGGAGGCGTTGAAGAAAGCGGAGGGGTGGTTGGTGTATTGAACATTTCGAAGCGTTGGTCTCGACGACTTATCATCTGGTCGTATGAGAGAACATCACTAGAGATAGTCTCAGGGGAACACAGACTGCATTATCGTCAAACTTGAAGGAGAGGAAGAAGGACATCAAGGCCTCAGTCGGAAGGGTCGTCCTGTAAGTTTTAAATATGTTCTCCACAATTGTCACCAAGTCTCAACTTGAACCTTTGCTGAGCCTACATTCATTCTGTGCGGACATCCATGGGTGTCCTGTGCTGATCTTGACAACGTTAACGCACTTACAGGACTGCAGATATATCGGCCCAAGGGGCATCGGCCATCGGGCAGAGAAAGAACATGCAGGCAACGTCACCTCTTCCAGACTTGCTCGTCGTCCTTGCTCCTGCTACCCACCTGCCACCCACCAGTTATGTACTACGATGTCAACATCGTCTGACCTCCTCTATTTCGATATCTGAGTACATCACACACACATCGTGCTCCTCCTTGTACACCCTTAGGCGTCCACATCCTTGAGCTTCTGACCCTGCTCGGACCCTGCTAGGTCTCCGTATGGCTACGCGTTCAATCGCATGCACTTCAGATTTGGAGCGTCCGTGCATCGTACACTCTGGGTTCCACGGGGAATGACATGAGCACAGTGTGGTTGCAAAGGAGCACTCGAAGAGAAACGAAACGAGGCAGAAACAGCGTCTCTGTTTTCAGGATGGATCACCGCTGTCGGTGACAAGACCTTTCTAATCTGTGAGTACATTTCTCAGTAGCTTATGTGAAAGTTTCTACTCTGACATATCATCCGTTTCTTCCATTGAGTTTGTGGTCCTCGTGAACACCCTCACCTCGTCCTGTGTCAACATCTACTACGGCCACGCCCAGCTCGTAAGACTACTACCGATCTCTGTCGCAAGATAGCCTCTGTCAGAGATCTATTTGGAAGGATAGGACTTAAGGGACCAAGGGAAGGCATGTGAATTTATTGGGCGTGTTGAACGACAAGTTGGTAGCGGTTGAGGATTTCGGTGAGCAAATATTTATACACAGCGGAATGTTGGGTCTCATACCTGTCAGTGTTCATAGCTTGGATCTTTCCATATCTCAAAAAGCACTCAATGAACGATTGTATATCAAAAATACGTCGTTGCTGTCTGTCTTTACTCCAGGCGTAACGTAGACTCGAACGGTCTCTCTCTCTATGGTGAAGACTTCGCAAATATGCGTCCCCCGGAGACTGAATGTTGATGAAATTATACATTACCCTCGCAGGTCAGACGTGATAAATTACTCCGAGTCACACTTTTTCAGAACACGACGATCCGAGCACCGACGTTATCACTGGTGAATATCACGCGCTCGGACACCGTTTCGTCTCACTGATTTCACACTTTCGCCAGTCTTTGAACTGCATGTACCGCTCCGGTTCCCACTTCATGTCTGGCATTGGTCTCTATGGTCGTGACACGGAGGCTGCGAACACCTTTTCGTTACCAGATCGCCTCGTGATCTCCGCGACCGATACCTTGGACTGTCTGGCCTCTTTCAAACGAAACAACAGGCGAGCTTGAGGGGATCGTACGTCGCGATAAAGGAGTACGTGCCGACAGTAGAAACGAGGGCTCATGCGTCCTGGCGAGGACACGTCGAATCGGCGTCGAATCGTTGTGGTATCTAGTAAAAGGATTTTATGGACGCCCCGTCTGCACGCTCGTTCTCTTGACCACAGCTGGGGTGAGTCACGATACGTCCTCTATGGGTTTTTCGGTGCTCATTTTTTGAGAAGATCGCCCAATGTTTGGTTTGGATTGACTTCTCTAAAATCGCTTTCCGTTGTTCCTGTCGCCTCGATACGGCTCCGTTAAACTCCCGATCGACGTGTCTCTACCACAGCTACATCCTGGGGCATACTGCAAGTCCGAACCTCGGATGCACTCCAATACCTGTTCCCTCGTCGTCCTTTGGACACCACTCGACCACTGTTTCAACATCAACATTGACATTTGGATACTCACTGTCAGGAGACATTTCGTAGTCATGAGGAGTCGCGGAGAGAAAGTGACCGCACGGAGAACGCAGAACGCGAACCGTTGGTGAGTCTCAAGACGCTCTGCCCCATGGATTGGAGTATGGCTAAGACATATCCAAAGGCGAGCACGTTGACTGTTTATTCTGGTCCATTCGAACCCCCTCTGTCTCCGAATAGCTGTGCTATTTGTATTCATGATACCAGGGAGTCTACACGGTTGTCACCTCTCCGAGGACATCAACACAAGATGAAGCCGAGTTGGGACGGTACGTCAAATACAGACCTTCTTTGCAAGCTCTCTTCTGATTCTATCTGATTCTACTCACTAGTATAGGTCATTGATCGGCCCTCGTTGTATGAAGTGTATGCGCACACTACATTCATTCGTATGGCAGATTGCTGAGGTGAGTATTGTACTTATGTGGCTAAGTTGGATGTAGCTGACAAGCGTTTCGTCGTTCTAGTTCTCTCCGTATCGTCTTGTATGTCGTTTGTCGTTTCCGCCGCCGCTTCAGGAATGCCACAGCTCGGTGGTGCTTTCTGTCAGCATATCGGATGACAAACGCGTTTCGTCGGCGTGTATTCTGTCACATGGTAAGTTCATTCCCAGCGTACATCGCCTCATGTCGACGTTCTCTGCACAAAGCTCCCACCGCGACGATCCCTCTACTTTCGCGCCCACAGCTTCGACAACGCCCCTCTCCCTCATTGTCCTAGTCATGTCGCGTCCTTGCGCACCCACCGGATGTCGACGAATCATAATAATGGCATGAAATGAAAGAAACGAAGGCGCGAAGGCTGTGATTATATGCGGGCGTAGACGAGAGAGACGAGTGCGTACCAAAGAACAGGCTACGGAAGTCGGGATGTTCGATAGCGTACGACGGGACTGGGGTGAGTTCTATAGCCACATATACAGTTGACTCGTTCTATCCCTGCGTAGCCATTCTGTCAAATTGCCTTGTTTGTCACGAACTGGACAACAATGCTGCAAGGATACGAGCTTGGTTTCCGAATCTTGATACGCCGTATCGGTGCAGAACTTTGTTACGGACGCTGTGCGAAGACAGGTAGATGTATCCGGTGCCGCTCGTCCTTCAAGTTTGACGCTTTTGATTCATCTCCGTTCTGTGGAAGACTGGAAGTCGATGGAACGCAGGGATGGAGACGCGTGTATGCATTGCTTGGTTTCGTTCATGTGTCTCGTGGCCGTGTTGACAACGCTTCTGCAGAGTCAGGCACGTCTTGGACGGCCCGAAGTGATCTCGATTTAGCTCCTCCATTTGCCCTCAGTTGGTGTGCTGCCCCTTCCATGACTGCGCTCTGCATGTAGTCCATGCGGTAGCAGCTTTTAAAGTGAGGACACTCATCGACGTACCCTCGCTCAACCGCACACGTAGGGCCCAAACATTCGTTTGTCCGACCGGGCCCCCGCTTCGAACGCAGACAATCTTGGTCGATGGTAGCATCGCGATCGCCTTCTCCTCCGACCTCGGTCGTCGAGGTAATCAAACTCCCACCCCTGTCTGCTCTTTCGCTCCCCAACGACTCGGAGATCGTTGACACCCGATTACCTCGGGGAGTCCCCATCGAGGTCTGGGACATGATCATAGACATCGTCGCCCAGAACGACAGGAACACCAAAGATCAATCCCTTCTTTGCTGCTTCCTCGTCTGTCGCGCATGGATCCCCCGATGCCGCTTTCACTTGCCCGTCACAAAGCATGTCGACCTCTACTCTCGCGATGACCTTGAGGACTTCGGGGCCCGTCTCACCGCCTACCCACACTTAGCGTCCAAAGTGGACTTTCTTTTCATCTATGGTCGCAAGGCAGGTGACACTTCCATCGACGACATGTGGGTCTCTTCCATTCCGGTCATGCTTCCTCCACTTCCCAACCTCACCAGCCTCTCCATCTATGACATCGACTTCGCACACCAGCACCCCGATCTCCCCAAGCTGTTTTCCAAGCTGTTCCTCGGCACATTCAAATCCGGACGTGTCGACCTCACCCTCATCCGGGTTTCATTCCTGCACTTCGTGCAGGTTTCTCGATTGGCTCATGCGACCCGAGCACAGAGTATCCGGTTGATGGGTTGCCCTCTGTCGATACCCATAGCCAACAGGACAGCTCTCAACAGACTTCCTTCCCGAAACATGTTGCTCGCCGTGACCGAGATGCACATCGATTTGACGTCTGAGCTGTCAGAGCTGATCAACATGCCCTCACACTGGCTCCCCGCTTATCCTAATTTACATAAGCTGAGAATCCAGTTTCCCCTGGACCGGGATGGTTCATTCATTCAGAATGCTCAAGCCTGGTCTCGCCTTGGAGTACTATTCCAGCGGTTGGTTTCTCGCTCAGTGCAGCCGAATGATGGATCAGACATGAGCATATTCAATCCGCAAAGAGGTCCTCTAAATATTCAAATGACCGGAGGGGTATCAGGTGCGTCTCAGAGCTCATTCTTAATGTGTTCATACTATCTCACGCACGGCTACTAGGTAGAGAGCCCAAGCTGACACTCAAAGGTAGCACGTATATGTTCGGGCTCTTCATTTCTGAAGTGGTGAAGGCTCTTCCCCAACTCTCTCCTGGCCAATTTCGATCTGTCGAGGTTGACCTTGGCTTCTCGGGACAGTGCAACTGGGACGACAATACGCCGAAATTATTCCAGGCCGTCGACAATGCCATCTCATTTTACTGTCCCTTCCTCACCCACTTCAAAATGAAGCTTTCCCGCTATGCTATTCCATATCACGTCTTCAAACGCCAGTATGGCTGCGACGACAATCTCAGAGACGCATGGTTCCCGCGGATGGCGCAGACGGGGATCATCGAGAGGGAGTGTGTCAATGGTAATTGCTTCATTCACGAGTCCATACGAAAGTGAGTGCATAGTCTTTCCATCATGCCCATTGTGCTGACAAGACGGATCGTTCGCAAAAGGAGACAGGAAAAGCTCGAGGTATAAAGTCGGAAGGAGCTCACTTTGCAAGAGATACAGAGGCTGCAGGGGTAGTGGCAGTGGCATAGTCGGCAGCAGGAGGAGAGGCGGTTCATCCGACCGATGGATATTAGTGGTACTCGTCGGTGGTGGGGGCTCTAGTGAGTTTGCTGCGGAACGGCCCGGGTCGCAAGAGCTAGGCATATAAGAGGCTCAGTTGGATGCGAAGATGGTGTTATAAAGTTGTGTCGTTTGTCCTAGACCTGCGACCCCCCTTTTCGCTTTCTTACTCGACGGGCTTTCTTCCAGATTTCGTTCAATTTCGGTGGACCGCCATCTCCTTCAAGCGAGTTCGAGTTTGTCCAGTGCACAGTGCATCTTTCCCCCTTTTGACTATCAGACACTTCATTAAGACATGCACTCTGTTCACGTTCAAACCATGGTACCTCAAACGTTCTGTACGCATTATCATCCGTCCGATCCGTCCCGAAGGCTCGTTGGTTGTCGTTCGGAATGTCGCCCTTCGCGTATTCACCTACTCCTCCAACGTCCGCTCTCTCGTCGACGTTCACGCTATTGCTGCAAGCTCTCCATAAATCACAATGCTGCCTTACGGACTTCCATCGTCGCCGTCTCATAGTGAGTCAGTATGGGCCATTGATAGTGCTGCATTCTCTGCATCCACATCATGCTGATGCCGGTTTTACCAGCGCAATGCCGAACGAATCCTCCTAACTTCTACATTGTCGACGTCGTTCTGGCGGTCTCTCTGGAGTCGAGACGTCGGACACATATGGGATCATAAGCAAGCAGCCGCGGTGGGCTTAGACTTGGATCTTGGTAGGAATGTGTTGTATGTGTGGTCCAAGACCTGTTTTTGAATTTGTGTTGGCATTTACCTGTGTCGTGGTTGTGCGACGCCGTCCTCTGAATTCCTTCTTTCGTTTGTTACTCTATTATATTCCTTCAGCACTTCCGTATCCTTTCATTCACACGTTCACAACATCTTCATGTCTGATCATGCAAATGTAGGGCGGGCGGCGACTAAAACGGTTGATTATCATGTATTCCCCTTGGGTTCAACGCGTAAAACCCAAGCCTGCCAAAATCAGAGAGCAGTAGCCGGGTGTCTGAAGAATCGGGAACACCAAATCAGCAGCAGGTCCAGAAGCGAGACTACGCACGCAACTTTGTGTGAACCATCGGTGCTCTGAGGGACGCTGGAACCAGATCTGCAAAGCTGTGATCAATTGTCGCGGATACGAGTTGGGTAGCAGACGAACGGGTGACCCGGTGAGGTGTTGGACGAGAAGCGGCTGCATGTGTGTCGAAGAAGACCACNNAGACAGAGGTGGCAGGATACAGGACATCTAGTCTCGTGAACCAGATGCAGCGCAAAGTGTGTGCGGAAGACGTCCAGGCATGCTCCCTGGGCTCACGGGAGAACCCGATCGGAGCCCGAAAATTTGAAGGCACACACTTACCAAGGAGACACCACGCAGTTTTTCAGGCCGTCGTCGTTGTCGACGACGTCGAACACAGTTGTTGGAAGACAAGAGGAAAGACGAGCGAACGTGGAGGGACGTGCAACGCCGGTCCTCGTCAAGCANGCTGTCATCGGAGACGACGTCAGGCCACTGAANATGGTGGTGTGCTATTTGACACAGCAGGTCGAAGTTAGGTTCGCGGATGGGTTCGACACGAGTGAGTATGAAGCATCGTTAGTGGATCTGTTTGCGATACAGGTGGGGAGGTTGCCTGTTGTTGTCACACCCCGGAGCGCGAAGGCATAAAAGCGTCGTAATAGAGAGGGCGGTCGCCTNCCGTGGAGTCAGTGCAACTTGGAGAAGTATGAGGGGTGGAATTCTTATTTAGATGTGCAAACGGACACCTATATTATTTGCTTAGTAGATGATGATATAAATTTGCGATTCATACGCTTCAGATATGGTAATTTCAAAAGAAGGTTGCCATCCTCGGGGCGGTTTGTCATATAAGGCAACGACTTGTGAATCAAACATCGACAAACAGACGGCGGTATGACGTTGTGCGTACCNGGGTCAATCCGAACGGACTCGGACGNGCATCGCGGAATGAGTGTTCAAGATTGGTTCAAGACATTAAGGAGAGCGATACGGCTGTTAGAGACTTGGAAATACTTGTTGAACTGTGCAGGTCATAGCTAGAATGTTGAGAACAGCAGCAAAGCCAATATGCATTGTATATCACAGCAAGTTCGATACATGAAAGCAGTCTATGTTCAGTGGTCCTCCTTCGTGTCGGAAGTGAGTTCAAGTCACTNCAGACCCAGCAATTCAGATGATCATACCTTGAGAGGTGCTTCCTTGCTTTCACCAGCAGGCGCATCCTCGGAAGGCTTCTCGCTCTGCTCAGTGATGGCCGGCGCAGAGACAGACTCTCCTGAAGGTTCATCAGGGGCAGCTTCTCCCTTCTTTTGCGCAGAAAACGACATGTCATGCGTGGTCAGTCAAGAGACTCATGATACCAAGNGNGTCGAGGGACATACGATTTCCTCCGGGGCAGCGTCGGCTGGAGCAGCCTCGCCCTCACTAGGTTCGGTCTTTTCTTCCGCGGCCTGGGCATCCTTGGGAGAGTCCTCCTCCTGACCGGGCATGCCACCCCTCAGCGACTAGTGATAGGTATGGAGAACGGGGACATGAACACGCACCACGGCAGNCTGGACGGAAGACTCGACCTCCTCAGCGGGGACTTCAGTGCCCTCGTCGTCCTTCACGGGAAGAGGAGTAGCTGGTGTTGGGACCTTTTTNGGAAGAGAATGTTCTGTTGCGTCGTGAGCCTTTGCCTTGGCCGAGGGGGAGACAAGGTAGACCGCCTGCATTGCCAGGTCAGAGATGTGTAGTTTCTCACAGTTGATAAACACATACCGCTGAACCGAAAACGAGCGTAGAAGCAATCTGTAATTCAGAAGNGGCAGTGTGAGTAGCGTGCTTTAGTAGNACAAATGTACGACGGAGCGCACGATCCAAGGCTTGTCGCTGCTCTTCTCGGCACTGTGCGCGGTCGAGCTCATGGACCGTCGGCTCGCGTTCTGAGCATTGACACGCAAGCTAGGTCGGGAAAGTTGAAGGAGAACGCGTCTTCCAAGTCGGGACGCCATGTTATTCACAACGTGAGCCGGAGGAGCAGGGAGGAGGNGCANTGAGGAGGAGAATGAGGGACCGGCTGTGTTACTGGCCGTGTTCGGTTGGGATTTCGCTCGGAATCGGACACCGTGCATGTCGCCGGTATTACCTGTCAAGGTCGCATTATGAATGTCGTNACTCGACTACTTTACATTGCCTGCCTAGCTCAATCGGATAGAGCGTCAGACTTTTACGGACTCCGTGAGATGCTGAAACGGGCGGTGTTTAATCTGAAGGCTGCGGGTTCGACCCCCGCGGTGGGCTAATGGCTTTTTTNCTGCCTCTTCGACCCGAACGTTGAACTCGGATGTTGACTCCTGGTAGGTCTCGCAGCATTCTTTCTACCAAACACATCTCTCGTTGTCAATTATCTATTCCACATCCTCCGTCCCTCTTTTGTTCCCNNACTGTAGAATCCTGCCATCATGTCGGCTAGCCCACGTTCGAGCTCGGACTCACAGCGGTCAGAGCACTCACCCAACGGCGACTACGATTCCTCTGCGGCCCTCATTGTCGTGCACGAGCCCGAAGATCAGGATAACGACCCTACCTCATTCAACTTTAGCAGCGACGACGAGGAGAACGCAGAGGACGAGCAGCTCGAACGACTNCGCAGTTCTTCCGTTGCCCCGCTCTCCACCACTTCCGTCTTCCTGTACCTATTCAGCCCGCTNCTCAAACTAGGAGCCTTGCAAATCCTCGATGCCAGCCGTGCTGCGAAATTCGAGTGGGCAGTGTCGGCCCTGGTGGTGTTTGGCGGGCTGTGTGCTTTGACGAGACAAGTCTGGTACATGCTTGCAAAGTATGTCCGGCGGGCCGACATGGAGATAGTGCTGTTGGAAACGTTTGCAAGAGGAAGGGGAAAGGANGGGTTGCGAAACGTGATCCGACAAGCTACGAAGTTCAGCATTGGATTGTTCCGTGTGCTATTGACCGTGGTATACCTACGAGGTGCGTCCACATCATACGGCTAATGTTGAGAGAGCTGCGTATTCAGAGTCCTCGCCACAGCATCCGCGGATGTTCTCGTACCATTGTTTCCTGAAATGNCCGTTGTCAATACCCGCATACCCTTGACAGTCATCCTCGCAGCATTGATAGCGCCATTGTGCNACCCAAAATCCCTTGCTGGAACAAGTGTACTATACACAAGCTGGATCTCTGTTGTCACTTTTGTAGGGTGGCTTATTGCCATGGCGTACGCTCACGCAAAGGGTATACGCATCTCTAACCCCGCCTCCGAATCGTTGGGGATTCTCTGGCAAGGGATCAGTGAGTGTTCATGTCGGTCCTGAGGGCCCGAAGCTGATCGTGTGACAGGTGTATTCGCGTTCACATTCACAACCTCGAATACCCTTCCCCTCTATGCCGCATTGAAAAGTGGTCTCTCCCCAGGGCAGCCCAAACCAAGGCGGTACAAGACGTTCACACTGTTGTCCGTCATCTCCATAACCATTGCCGGGTTGCTTGTCCTGCCACTTGTGTTCTTCAGCCGGGACTTGCTCTCAGTGAGTCAAAAATTTTGCCCCTTATCTTCGTACCCGACATGTAACCAACTGCAGTTCCGGACACAGGTCCCGTCACGACAACCATCTCGGTCATTTAGGGCTGTTATGGCATTCCTGAATGCTGCAACGCTGGCCCTCACCATTCCATCCATCGTCGTCACCACCCCGCCCCTCCCGCTACCATTCTTCGTCCGCCATGTGACGAATTTTCCGGTATCCAAGACCTTGCTGTACATTGCGACGATAGGCATGTCTCTGATGCCTCAAGACGCGCTAAGGCTCGTCAGTGATGCAGTATTCGTATTGGCGTTCTTCAGCACGTATGCGTTACCTGGTGCGTCTTCGTCTACACATGTTACATATTTCGAGTGTCTGATGAGCCGCGGTCCACAGCGTTCATACACATCATCATCCACACTTTCCGCCGTCCCATCTCCATCGTCATGCCCCCCAACACACCCAACACACCCTCCCCATCTCGTCTTTCCAACACACCCTACCCGCCATCCCCCTACTCCGCAGCTTACGCTCCGCGCATGTCTCCGATTACAACGTTGAACGAGAACGAGTCGCGACATGACGAACTCCTGCAGAGGAAAGAGAGGACGCTGCAGCGGAAGAGGTTGGGGAAGCGGCTGGTGTGGGATGTAGGTGTGTGGGTGTTGCTACTACCGGTTAGCGGGGGTGGGTTGGTGTGGATTGGGGGGAGGACGTCCGGGAGGTGGTAGGCTGCTTGTCTACCTGCGTGTTCAAATGCCCATCACAAATCTGTTGTGGCAAAATCCATCCGCGCATAACTGCCTGCGTTTGTGATTGTTCTTTTTCTTGGTTTCGAAGGATGTTGACAAAGTTTCTTGGTCGGTCCTCATCGCTTCTTGGGAATGTGTAGTAGTAGTTATGTCTTGTGCGTATGAAGAGTTTGGACTGCTTGACACTTCTGGTGATATATCCATACGGACAAATTCCATCATGTGTTCTACCTGATTCCGCCTCTGTCGCGTTGACTGTAGCTTGGGATACGCGGTCTGGAATCTCAGTGGAAGCAAACAAGTAAGGATTAACTTTCGATAGCGAAAAAAGAACTAGATACAGTAGTTACAATACAGTAAGTAAGCACGAGAACCAAACATGGGTGGGTTGAGGAGAACTCTAGCGCACCTGACACGCCACCCTCCACTAATCATCTGCCTTCTTCAACTTCTTCTTCGCCGGCCCCTCTTCATCGTCGTCCTTCTCTTTGCGAGCCTTGGGTTTCGGCTTAGGTCTAGGCTTCGCTTTCGGTTTCTCCTCCTCATCCACATCCATGGCATCCTCGTCGCCGGCCTTCTTCGCCTTGGGCTTAGGCTTCGGTTTGGGCGCGGGCTTCTTCTTAGGCTTGTCCGCGTTGTCGTCGTCTGCATCGCTCTCGTTGGCTGCTTTATCCTTCTTGGCGGTCTTCTTTTTGGTAGAGGCGCCACCTTTGGCCGAGGCTTTGCCTTTGCCTTTGTTTTTTTTCATGAAATCGCGGTCGCCACTCGCATCTGAGGCTGTTTTGCCACCTTCGTCGGATTCGGTCGAGTCGGAGGGTGAGCCGGAGTCGGAGGAAGAGGCTTGGAAGTCGTCGTCTGTGCAGGATACGATGAGTGAGTAGAACGAGCAGAAGGACTCTAAAAATATCACGCACCTGCTTCGCTCTCATCGTCATCCCCACCAAGCCTGGGCTTCGGAACCTCCTCCCCACTGCTCGCCACACTCTGCATCTCCTCGTCATCGTCGTCAAGCACATTCATGATCAACTCCCCCTCCATCATCTCATTCTTCACCTTCACTTTCTTCTCCTTCAGATACGTCTCCGTCAACTCATGCTCCTCCTTGTTCACCGACGTGAACGAGTACTCCGGTCCGCTCTTCGTCACGATCTTCAAGTCGAACGTCCGCGCGGCCGTCGCGCCCATCCCAGCGCCCAAGCGCGAGAATACGACTTGGTAGATGTCGGATAGCTCGATCAGGGTTGGCTGCTTGGAGACGAAGAAAATGTATTTCTCCAGCATGAAGAGGTCCCCTTGGACGGCTTTTAGGTTGGCTTTGATTCCTGGGTGACCGTCTCGGCTGCAGGAGGACCAGTGTTATGGTATGGAGATTTGAGTGCCTACTGTTGACCACATACCTCTGGAAACTACCTGCACCGACGATCTTCTTGCCTGCCAAGGACCGGAAAACGCCGGATACGACCTCGAATGTAGGGGCCTCGTATGACTTTTGGAGTCTATCATACTTAGCAATAGCTTCTCTGCGGTAAAGGGCGTGAGGGAGGCCAAGCACCTGGATGCTACAAGTACTTACTCCGACATGTTCAATTCGGCAGTGATCTCCTCTTCCCGACTGAATTGCATGACAAGATATTGGTAGCGGGTTTGACCTTGGCGGATCGGTGTGCTCAGACCGAGCTATCAAGACGGAGGTCAGAACACGGATGAAAACGGCGTAATCGAGGCGATCACATACGATAAATAGCACATGTAGGTCGTCCTTGGGGAGGAGGAAAAGTTTGGAGATACTGGAGAACATGATTTTGTAGTCGTATGTTTTGCCACGGAGTCGCAGGAACTCAGGGAACATATCCACGTCGTATCGTCCTCTTGGCGTGAGCACGTTGACCTCCTCGAAGCTCAGGATAACGTCTCCAGCGACCTGTCCAATTTCAGCCTTCTCCTTGACGGCATCGTGGAACGCCTGCGCAGCGCTGATCTCCTCTTCATCGTCATCGGAATGCTGGGAACCCGCGTCTGAGCCGCTGCGCTCTTTCGTCCGAGTACCGGGAACGTAGAACCGAATTTCCACCATTTCATCGGGTGCGTTCTTGGAGCCCTTTTTGGCTGGGGGAGCGGCGAATTCAAGAGAGACTTCTGTCCGACCAGCAATGTTGGAGTTCGCCACACCGGCGAGAGGCAGTTCGAATGAGGTCTTGTTTGATACCAAGAACGCAAGATCCTGGCCTGTGGAAATCAAATCGGTTCCCAAGAGTTCAGTAAACGATTCAGACGTGTCAAAGAATGCAACTGCGCACCTTGGAAGTCCGTGACTCCCCAGTTCCACCCCTTGAAGGATACCTCCCTCGTCTCCAGTGTGACACTGAAATGCTGCCTCATGAGTTGCGAGATTTTGTCGTGGTCCTAAAATGCAGAAAGTCACATATACCCCGTTAATGTCAAAGAGGGTTGGTTGTAGGAATGACAGCAATAACGCACCTCTCGTGCAAATCCATCGAATGTGGTCCTCGACCTGTCTTTGAGCCCTAGTCTCAGCTGGAAGTTCCTCGCCACACGAATCCATTGCGCCCATTTGATGTCTCCTGCGGTAAGCGCAGCCATCGACCCTGTGTCATCTCCTTTCCATGCTATACCGCTGCCTGCGATGCGAATTTCTGTACACATGCAATAAGCGAGTTAACAGAAGGGGTATAAGTCTACAAAGTGAATGGGGACTTACTGCCGACTTCAGAGGAAAGACCATGATAGATGTGTACAAACTCTGTGGTCATGGTGGTGGTTGGAGACGAAAGAGAATTTGGACGAGCAGTGGTGAGTGAGCGCAACAAAACACCGACGCGTTGCGGAGATTCAATTTACACGCGTGTCATCAAACACAGTCATCGATCGTCGAAGTACAACAAATAGCAGTGGTGTTATTTGATACAAGAGGTATTAGTCGATAGAACAAGTGGTGGTACGTTGATCAGTGCTGGTCCAGAATCACAAAAATTCTCGGGGGCTCCAGACAGGTGCAACGAAACGTGGGTCCAGCTTGTACTCTTCAGCTGGGATCAGCGTACCACGCTCTGAGTCAGACGTCCACCAGTCGTATTCCCAATCGTGTTCCCATCCACGTTCCAACATCGCCCCTCTGAGGAGGTCCTTCAGGTACGAGTAGTCTGGTTGGTCTTCGAAGGCCAAAGACCGACAGTGCGCAAAGAACGGCGTGAAACACGGAGGAGATTGAGCGAGGAGGTCCGAAAACGGTTGTCCACGTTTCATCTCGCCTATCTTCTTGGATTTTGCGGCGGCAGACTCTGCGTGAATGCCTTGCCAGGGAAAATGTCCATGGAGCAGATACAGGAGAACCAAACCAATGGCTTCCACATCATCACGACGGCTAAGTTCTGAGTGAAGGGTGTGTCAATTGTGACTGAGTCTTCAGCGGAGGCAGCACTAACATAGGCTAAAATGTGCATTGTGACTGCCGTATCGTGGAGTGCTGATGGGACTGCGTCCCTCCTGGAAGGGAATATGCACACCCGTCTCGGGGTCAAGATACAGCTTGACGTACCCCATGTTGAGGAAATGGAGCCGTTTGTATTCCTGCAGAAGGCCCGGTGCGAGGGTTCGAGGGCTGATGTCACGGAGGATCAGACCCCAACCGTGAATATCCTCAATTGCGGTGAGCTGTGAACCGCAAGCAGGTCAGCGCTACTGCTTTAGCTGAACAAAATCAATTACCATCTGCTCCCCAAGCATGAGTACCGTCTTCACAGAGAACACTTCTCGATAAACGAGCCGTAAGATCTCGAGTTGACGGACCCAGCTTGTCCATGACCAATATATTATGATTCCCGCCTTGCCCGTACCAATGGATTCGCGGCACGCCCTGTACTCCTTCTAGCTGAGCATACACTGCAGCTTCGTAACGTAGTGCTTCGGGATCCTGAGGGTGGACTATCTCGAGCTTGAGGACTACTGGGGTCCCAGTGTGGACCTGTATCGCGCTGCAAACGTTCCCTGTACAAGCGTGAGCAGATGACGTAGACATGTGTATCGTAGCGACATACCTATGGCGCGCACTATTGGATGATCAAGTTGATAGCAGTCCCGTATGCGACATGATGCGACAAGGACAGCTACCCTCCCACATGTCCTCTCTCCAAACTGTCGTCGGGACTGGATCAAGTGGCTTCGATAGCAACGCCACTAAGTTCGTGACGGAATATGTAGGTAACGCAGTCGGGATCTGAGCGTTGGCGTTACGACTCCCAGCGCGACGAACTAGAGCCGTAGGATGTCCTGTTTGGCTTGCTCGTTCTACTACGTAGAACAAGTCCGAAGCGACTACTAACACATCTTTCGCAAAGAGCGTGGAGTCCTTCCTCTGACAAAGAGCAAGCAAACTGAGTCCCCTTCGTGTCAGAAATCCGTCAAAGGGTGCGTCAACTAGATCCAAAGACAGCCGTGGGATTGAGACAATCATGTCACGGGAAGCAGCATCCAAAGTTGTGTTGGTTGGAAGAGCCACGACTACGTAGCCAAGATCAGTTAGAGAGGAAATGGCGCAAGAAACGTCGGAGTAGAGACGCGGTTTGCCTAGACGGCCCATGACGTCTTGAACTTCGGCAATCTGAACGGACGTTTCGAGATAGCGCGCCACTTGTTGAACGACAGCAACTGCAAATTCTGGAAGGCCTTCTGAGTGTCGAAGTGCCTCATACTCGACATAAAGATCCAACAGTTCCGAAAGAGAAAATGCATACACGGAATGAGGAAACAGAGAAACAAGAATATCTTGCAGTGGTGCATCGCGGTCCTGCGAGGGGAAGTCAACATCGTTATATCGTTCGTCTAAAAACTTCCAATTCAACGTACGATGAGTATATTCACGTCAAGCGCAATAACCTTGGTTTTCCCATATATCACGGCTGGCACCTCACTGGCATATTGAAGGGTGTCGGGTGGTACTTCAATATCGTCTCTATACTCATCTACTACGTTCGCGTATTTGTTCTTGACACCTGTAGGAGGATTACCGCCGTGAAGCACTGGCAGGGATTTGAGGTGCGTTGCGGATGGCCTCCGAACACCAACTACTAGGTTAGGAACGTATACTTGCGGGGCGTGCAGATTGGGGGGTCGTAAGATGATTCCATTAAATGCCAAAGTTGGGAGAGCCTGCGCCGGTGATGAAGTTTAGAGCGCGTTTCGTCGCCGTCTGAACAATGAGGCGTACCTTTTGCATGGACTCGATATATGCGAGAGAAAGCCTGCAACCTTCCCAGGTGTAGTCGAGGTACAATCTCAACAGTCAACGTCCGTGTCAGTCTAATATTGACCAGCTTGGATGAAAAAAGTACTGACTGATGCATCATAGCTTGCTCTTCAAGAACTGATGCTTCAAAACTGCATGGAAGTGTATCGAATGGGACCGAATCGAAAGAAGGAGCCCAACCCGGTTCTTTGACCACCACCTTCTACTTGCCGACCTTCACTCCATGTATACCAAAGGGTACTCGCTTCTAATCGTCCGGTTCTGAGTGATGACGAACGTGCGTGACGAAGGGCCTCTGACAGCCTCACGGGACTGAGCTTGTCCAATTGATATTCAGGCTGATTTTCCTTGGAGGATCCCTTCCCTAGTTTGGTCTTGTAATCAGATATCGTAACGCACATGTACAGTTTGCGAAGCGAGGAGTAATTGAGAGTCGGCACCGGGCAGCGAAAGCATGACCTTCAAGACATCTAAGATCGATTCATCCGGGGTCTTCACATGAGCCGTATTATTCAGTGTGAAATATCCATTGCCATGCCACGTTGGCTTCTGGGTAAAGATAACAAGTAGGGCAGATTTCGGTAGATGGCGTTGTTGACAGTCTTTGTGCGACACGATGACCACACGCAGCCACCAGAGGGGGGGAAAGTTGTCCTCAGTTTTGCGGCAACAAAGCTGTGTGCCATGGTCCATGGTGTCCGTTCAGGAGGATATTGGATACGCTATCATTATCGACGCGCTTTTCGCGTTTCGGAGTCTAAAATAATCACGTGTGTCGCGTCGCGCTTAACTTCTGAGTGCCCCGACGCTTCATGTTGAGCAAGGCTTTCTTCCGTTCCTCAACCATCTGTATAGACTCAAATTCAGTTTGGACGCGGTTCATTACCATATTAAAGACTTCGGCTATACAACTTACCACTGGAGAACGAACAATATTCCGCTGTCACGAAGGAGAAGATTGAACCTCTCGAATGGAATCGCTGGAAACGCGCTCTCGAGATGTGCAGGAGAGAACATTCTGCAAATGGTACGTGTCTAATGAGTCGCAACTGGCATGATTGCTTATTTAATGTTTAGGCTTAATACCAAACTTGATTCTCAAGGATATCCCCCGATGACTTCCCTCGTGAGAGATCTTTCCGATGGTGTTAGACTCATTCAGCTCATGGTGAGCAGATGCAGTACACCGTGAAACGAGACGTCGGTGACATAGTTTGTGTATGCAGGAGATAATGGGTGAGTTATACTGTGTGCTTTGTTCTTTGTGCGAGCACCGATATACAAATTGCAGGCGATACCTCTCTCGGCCGTTACAACAAGAATCCTCGGATGCGTATCCAAAAGGCCGAGAATGTAAACAAAGCACTGGAATTCATCCAATCAAGAGGAGTCAAACTTACCAACATCGGTCCTGAAGGTACGTCGCGTACCGTTTCATGATGCTATGAAAGCTAACTGGTAGTCTGTCGCAGATATTATCGATGGGAACCTGAAACTCATTCTCGGGATGATATGGACCCTCGTACTCCGCTTTACCATTGCGGACATCAGGTATCGTCGGTCATTTTTTATTTGGTCGAAATGCTGAATCGTTTGAAGCGAAGAAGGGTTGTCGGCCAAGGAAGGGTTGTTATTATGGTGTCAACGGAAGACTGCACCGTACAACGACGTTAATGTCCAAGACTTCACAGTCAGCTGGTCTGATGGGCTTGCGTTGTACGTGTCAATCCCGTAGTCTTCTGCCCTCTTCCGAGCTGACACCTGCGCTGAAGGTGTGCGTTAATACACTGTCATCGACCTGAGCTTTTGGACTACGACCGTTTGGATAAGGTGCGGTTTCACCGAGGTACCGCCATGATTCCGGCTAAAACTCTACACGATAGTCAGATCGTCACGCCAATACTCAATTAGCCTTCAAGATCGCTGAAGAACATCTGGGTATCCCGGTACGCCCAAAACAACAACCATTGAATGAGGCCGTGACTCATCTTATACGTAGCAACTGCTCGAAGTTGAGGACTTGTGTGATGTCGCTCGACCGGATGAACGCTCTGTCATGACGTACATTGCCAGTTTCTTCCATGCTTTCTCTTCCATGGGTAGGTTTTCGCTTTGCTCCCTGTGCCACCCTCTAATCTATTTATCAGACCAAGCGGTGACCGTGTCTCGTAGAGTTGAGAAATTCGCAGAACTCATGCACTCCGTCTGGGTAAGTAAGAATGACTATGAGCGTCGTGTCAGAGAGGTGCGTCAGTTCCTCGTGTTCTGAATTATCAACTCTAATACAAGTGCCGTAGCTCCTTTCCGCTGTGTTGGAGACGCAAGCGCTATGGGCTGCCATTAAGTTTACTGGTACTTACCCTGATGCCAAAGAACATGAGAGTAATTTCCAGAGGTACAAACAGACCACAAAGCGGACCTGGGTCACAGAGAAACAAGACGTAACCACGCTATTCGGGAACGTCCAAACCAAACTTCGGACCTACGGTCTGAGAGAATACGTCCCTCCATTAGGACTGACGTTGGCCGTATGTTCTTTTAGAGTTCGACCACTGAAACGAGTGTATTGACGAGGTGTGATGAGATCTAGGACCTTGATGCTGCTTGGAATGCTCTATTGGCTTCCGAGGCACGACGACACAGATCAATCAACGCGCAGATCAGAGAGTGAGTGGATTATTATCCTTAGAGCCTTACACATGCTGAAGCGTGTTGTGATCCAGGATCAAAGAAGCTCTGAGGAAGAAGTTCGCGGCCCTTGCCAATGATTATGAACGACGATTACGCGTTGTCTCCTCAGAACTTGCTGCAATAGACGGTCCACTGGAGGTGCGTACAACCTTGAGCCTTTTGTATGCGCTATCCTCATAGTTGCCCGTCTTGCCATAGGAACAACAAGAGCAAGTTGCCCGATTGCAGACACGAATACCTGACTTGTCGGAAGCCTTGGAACGTGTCGGTGACGTTGACGTCGAATGCAAGGCAGCCAACGTGGAAGAGAATGACTATACAGTCTTCACGTTGCAGGACCTGGCATTCGAGCTTGAATTGGTTGTACAGAGCCTCTCCAAGAAGATCGCGTTCATAGACAATCAGGCAAGTCTTCTCAATCCTCCTTGCACAAATAGACGTGCTCAATCCCACTGTTGTAGATTGTGTCACGGAATATGACCAATTTGACTCCCGCCCAGCTAGAACAATTCGAGAGCACGTTCCGATACTTCGACAAGGACGAGTCAAATACCCTAGAACAATCTGAAGTAACTGCTGCCCTTGCGAGTCTCGGTATTGTATACTCTGTGCGTCGTACCAGCCTTCCGGGAAGTCCTACTGCTCACTACGATCTTCAGGACGAGGACATGGATATCATTTACTCCCAACTTGTTGAAGACTACGGTGCGATCACCTATGAAGCTTTCATCAACCTCCTAGTACGTTGTCGTTTCTCATTCGATCATACATAGACTTAGACTGTTCATAGGTGGAGATCACGGAAGATCAGACATCCCCAGCCCAATTACGTGAATCCTTCCGCGGTATAGCCACAGACAAGGTTTGCCGCCACTTCCAGCATGCTTCTACTATTCCGTCTCATGCTTTTTCTTCAATCAGCCGTTCGTCACAGAGCTCGACCTTCGCGTGGCGCATCTACCTCAGAGCGCAATTGACTACCTCAAGGAAGTCATGCCGAAAGCTGAGAATGCCGTTGGCGAGCCGGAGTATGACTATGAGGCTTGGTTGGATGATGTGTTCGCGTAAAGCGAACCGTGTATACATAGTGGCGAGGAAGTAGAATTTTAGCTTGTATTTCTACCCAAGTCGCTAAATGAGTCTTGTCCAAAGAAAAGAAATATGATAGAGTACATATCCGACTCCTTCGAGTACATGCATGTCGGTCCGTGGGATGGAGCAAGGAATGCTCTATTGGGTTTTCTAAGCGACGGCCTCATCTTGATACGAGTTGCTGTGGTGGCCTCGTTTGATGAAGGACGTCCCATTGCTGCACTTCCATGACAGCTTGCTCTCTTGCGCGCTCAGAGTTTCATTATCTGCTCGCCCATGTTATGAACGGCCAAGCGATACTTCTCGAATTCACCTGTAGCAGCATTTGAACTCAGTGACTATACGCCAATGGGGTACAGCACTTACAACTCTGGTCTGAGTGCTGCTTCTGTAAGGTAGTGTGTGAGGTCTTTTCCGTCGCCAGGTCCTTCGTCAAGCTAGGAATTTGACTTATATACATTTTCTAAAAAAACTTGATAAGAAAGAACGAGAACGAAACGAGAGAATCACCTCTTTCGTCTGCCATTCCTTTCTCATAATTTCTAGCCTGTACCGCGACAGGTCCAACGTAAAACGCAGAAGTTCATCGCCTTTTCCAGAGAGATCTCGTGAGGGGATGTTCGCGATTAATGCCATCATGTCTCGGGCTCTTTTGGAGGTCGCTCGCTCTCTCGGATGCTGGGCCCAGCGTGATTGCACCAATGACCACAACACCTCGGACATGACCCNCCCGTCAGGTAGATTAGGCCTGTCAGGCCTCTGATTCGCTTCGAGAATGCATTGCTTCCGATCCCGGGCTATCATTGGAGGCCGTCCAGAATATAGCTGGATAAAAGAGAAGGTGAGTAGAAACCAATAGCGACGTACAGTACGGACCTCTATGCAGATGTATGCAAAACCAAATGTGTCACTTTCCGGCGTGGGTCGTGTGGCCGACATACCAAAACCATTCAAGTTATTGATATCTATGATTCCAGGTGCGATACGGCGAATGACATCCGACCTCTGGATTTTGGATCCAGCGTACTCAAGGTAAGGGATCCAATTTTTAAAGGGTCCCCCAAAATCTGTCAAACGTGCGTTCCCGATGTCATTAACAAGGACGTTGTCCTGGTTGTGACATTGGGTGAATCTACGGGACGACAAATACGAAAAGGATGACGTACACCATGTAAATTGCCGTGGACGATACCTTCGCCCTGTAAGTAAGCCAAACCATCCAAGATCTGAAACAACTGCGAAAAAAGTAGTTGTGTCATTTATTTACCCCAGCTATTGAGATGATAACTTACCCACAACAGTTGGTATCTGTTCTTCTCCGACAAGCCCGCCTTCTATTCATTTCATTCTGGTGTAATCGATCAGACTTCCGTTTTCCATCCACGGTACCACCATGCAGATGCTGTCCTGAGCTTTGAGAACATCTTCGGATATGCCTACTAGGATGGGAACTATATGATTGTGATTCAAGTTTTTCAACGAAATGAGCTTGCGATACAAGCTATGTAGCTACGCAAAGAACGCAGTGATCAGAGTAGTTAAGTTGACCCTGGAGTATCATCAGCAACGCACCAATTCTGCATCCCTTAAGGGTGGTAGGAATTTTTTCAAGGTCCGAGGTCGCTTCAAAGCGACCTTGGCTTCCTGGTATGTACCGGCAAAAACGTCAGTAATATCTCCGTCTCCATATTTACCGTGGTTTGTGCACTTGACGTCTTTGAGGACCGATGAAGACGGTAAAATTTGATGAGCGTGCCACCAACTCGAATGAAATCTTGCGAAGCTTGTCTTGATACTGGAGGAAGCTGGCGTCGGTTGAACCGGGAGGAATCGTTGGGGGATCAAGGTCAAGGCGCTACAAAAGTCTCTAGGTAAACAAATAGTAGCAGATCGGCCGTCAGCTGGCACACCTTCCACACCTGGATAGCTGTACATAACACACCGAGGTTTCAGATTTGAGCACTACCAACCTCATGTTGAAGGTTCAAATCGACAGCTACGGCGTAGCTGTCGAAGGGGAGGGATGGTATCAGACTGCCAGTCACCCGGCTGACCTTGAGAAGTGCCGTTGTGGAAATATGTTGAAGTTCTGCACTAATTTGCAATATTCATTGGGAATGGGAAGCTTTATAGCGACATGGCTTGGACAATGTCAATGGACAGCTCATTACGGCGCCTCTGAGCTCAGCTAAAGGTTACCCCGTGGTAACGGCGGTGGCAAATGCCGAATATTGAAACTCCAAATCAACTGCAAACTCTGTAGTGAGCGCTGTCGTATATCATTGAGCACATCGTCCCCGACATCGACAACACTCAGGGTAAGGTTTTTTCAAAGTGAGTACGATACTTGGTTGTGCTTTCTGGAGTGTGTCAAAGGAGGTGTGGTGGATCGTGCGGCATTCCCTTGAGATGGATTGGCTGCTGTACGCTCGGATGTGGACCGGTCGCTGACTATCTCTGCTCAGATGGGTCTTCAAGAATTCCAAGTCGTCGGCCGTCACTTGCCCACCGAGGCAGAGCCTACCCCCAAGATTTACCGTATGCGCATATTTGCGCCGAATGAGGTCGTCGCAAAGTCTCGTTTCTGGTACTTCCTACGGTACGTCACATCGTTCATGTCTCCCTGTCCACCACTTTGAACTCCTCCTACAGTCAACTAAAGAAGGTCAAGAAGGCCAATGGTGAAATCATTGGCGTCAATGTTGTATGTATATTGTTGTTGGCCCTTGCAGCCGTTCAAGTGGCAGGCGGAATGGGCACTAACCAAGCATTTTTCCAATCCAATCGCGCGTGCACGATTGCTCTTAGATCCAAGAAAAGAAGCCATTGAAAGTCAAGAACTTCGGTATCTGGCTTCGTTACGACTCTCGCTCCGGCACCCACAACATGTACAAGGAGTTCCGTGAACTCACCCGTGCTGATGCCGTGAAGAGCCTCTACCAGGATATGGCTGCCAGGCATCGTGCACGCTTCCGGTCCATCCACGTACGTTCCACTGTCATATCATGCCGTTCTTTATTCGTTGATGCCATATGTTGTACAGATCCTCCGCGTTGTCGAGATCGAAAAGTCCGAGGATGTCCGCCGCCCATACATCAAGCAGCTGCTTGTTCCCAAGCTCAAGTTCCCCCTCCCTCACCGCGTTACTAAGGTCCGCTCGACATTCGTTGCGCACCGTCCAGCAACCTTCTAGGTACTGTAGACGACTTGAGAGGATGGGTCAGGAGAAAATTGTCTCAGCGTCCTCACATGGGATGGTTGATGATGTTATGCTGCATTCTGTAGGGCAATTATACACAATGATTATGACGCATGCACTTGTTGTATTTTGGCTATAGACCGCCCGTTGGAACGACTGCATGATGTGTAGGGAACTTATGACTCTGGTCGCCATCATGTATTGAGTGCGAGTTGCAAGTCAGTGTAAGTATACATGTATGCAAGGCTAGTGCATGTAGCACAGCTGTTCACCAAACGATAGACCACCTCGAAAAAACTACACAAACTCGGGAGTTCAAAAATTAGCCTTGAAATTAGCTTCATCCAAACCTGTCGGCCTGGCCTCGGCCAGCCAGGATAGTGCGGCGCCACTAAGCTTGGTGGCGAAAACAGACTGAAAACTGCTCGGATCAGCTCCAGACGACAGCTCCGTTCTTTTTGCTGTGTATTTTTTTTTTCGGGACGGTCTTTCGTTTAGTAAACACTGTAGCTGTAAGTTGAACGATCAAGTTTGTTCACACTGCTTTCCTCTGAACATGTACTTAGCACTTGTAAGATTGTCGTGCGAACTATCTATACTGTGAATGACACGGTCTCTCCAGCCAAAAACAATTATGGCACAACGCCTAAGCACTTCATGAACGACTCGTATGTCATGATATTCTCCCGCTCCTCCACCAACTTGCGCACCTTTGCCAGTACATCTGCCGAACTCTCGGGCTTGCTCTCCTCTTCCAGATCCAGTACGAGGTCGTCCTCGTCCTCATCCTTTTCCTCGTCCTCGGCGGCAGCCAACGTACCGTCTGCGGGTTGCTCCACACTTGCAATCTCGTGGTTGATCTTCGATTCTGTCTCGAGGGCGAAATCCAGTTGATCCTTGAGCACGAGTTTGAAGTTGCCATAGCTCTGGTACACGGGAACGACGAGCACCCGTCTAAGCTTCGATACCCATGTGTCGAACAACGGCTTGTAGTCGTCATGCGCACGAGCATAGATCTGCTCTTTCCAGATCTCGGAGCCGTAGATGTAGTCTACTTTCCGGGTGCCAATGCTGGTCAAGTCGTTGCGCAGCCAGTCATGAATGTATCCGAGGGACTGTGTTTCCGGGTTGAACCTTGCGACAAACCACACCAGAACCCAGAAGAAAGACTCCAAGTCATGACGGTACAGATGATTAGGGACTTGGAGGTAGAGGAGGATATCAAGAGCGATGAAGGGGCCAGTGCCGGTCCTGTATCTTGGTTCTTGCTTCCCCGCGTCCGGGTCTATAGCTGCAACGATGCCAGACGGTTGGTGAACCGTAGGTCGTGGGTCGCCGTTGACCAGCGAATCGACACCCGCCTCTCCGGACGTACACGATTTGAGGAGATCCTTGACCCTGACCTCGGGACTCGGAGGACTAAGGACTTTAGCAAGATCCCAGTCGCAGAGTACCCCGACAACACCCTTCTTAAACTCAGGCTTGCGATAATAGAACATGATGTTGTTGGCACTGATGTCGCGGTGGAGAATATCAGTCGCTTCATAGACAGCGCGATGTCCTGGAAATACCAGAGTTAGCATATGCCCTGCGGATATCAGGAGGACCAACGTACCTTTGACAACGTCAACAAAGACTTTCTTGAATGTCTTCACACTGTCCACAAGTTGCAACGGCATGTACTCTTTGAGGATAAGCATCCGACACACACGTTCGTGGACAAGGTGGACACCAAACATCTTGGCGCGAGGCAAATCCATTTCTGCCATCGTGCGCGTCACAGAGAACTTCATGGCCACGATGTTTTCCAGGAATTTCTTCTTTGACTCGTCCTTGTTGAGCGCAGACGATATGGCGCGAATATTGGTATCTTCGCCGTGGTCTCGCGACTTCGCCGGCCAAGACACTTTCGCTACTAGCTTCTCCTGTTTGCAGACCTTCACGGCGGAAACACTTCTGGCCTGGATTGGAACGACTACAGTCGCGCGACCGACAGCACCGTACGTGGGCACGATCGTTCTATCGTCTGAGACCGCCAGCGAGAAGCTGAGATGTTTGTGATCTTCGGAGTGGATATCCTGCGCGGTAGGGAGATCCAGTGTGACGCCAGTGTATTCTTCCAGCATTTGGGCAGGTTGAAAGGCGGTTCTTCGTCCCGTGGGGAACTTAAGCAACGGCAAGTACCCCAGTTGTGACATAGATGCGTGTGTGACGGCGGCGATGAACATAACAAGGAAGTGAGGTTCATCCACGAAGTCGAATGGCGCAGACTTGACGACTCCCATGCGGTCAAGGTAGTATAAAGTCATGGTGTAGTCTTCAATCAGAAAGCCAGTCGCGTACGATCGGATCCCATGCGATCCCAGTTCGTTGACATATTTGATCGCCTGTAGCTCGTTAGGACGCAGGTTGACCTTTGCCCCAGCGTTCGAAGCAGCGATGGACGAAAGAGATGGTAGACGACCGTCCTCACTACGCGTGGAAGATTTATGCCGCTTGGCGTCCTGTGCTTCCGAGGAGGGGATAGATTCGGCTTTGCGCTTCCGACCCTTCTTGGCCCCGGCGACAGACGAAGATGATGAGGTGGCAGGTGCGAGCGGTGCGGCAGCAGTGACTTCTGGAGGCCCTGCATCCGCAGACGAGGAACCCGCCGATCGCTGTGAAGAAATAAAGTTAGCTTCCACCTGGGATAGCGTCCTTGAAGACAGGTACGCACATTCGGAAGCTTGCCCATGTCAATCTTAACCTTATAACGTCCTTTCCTCAACTCTGATTTCTTCAGCTCTCCGCTCAAAGCAGTGACCAACCACGACTGCGTCTCCTTCTCCGCTAACCAGCTCCATATGAAATCGGGCTTGAAGTTGGCAAAGAGCCCCTGCACGATGCGATCGCGCATATTGACGATGGAGACTTTGGTACCGTAGGAAACATTACCCGATGCTTCCTGTATCTGCTCTATGATGTCCTCAAAGACGTCCATCAACGGTTCGTATGCGCTACGCTCGACGCTCGTGTTCTTGCTGTATCTGCCCTCAATATACTCGTCAACAGCCATCTTCTTCAATTTGAATCCACCATCCGGTACCCTCAAGTCTTCCTGTCCAAATCCGAAGACAGCCTGGATGAAATCGACAACAGGATAGTCGCGCGAGATCTTGTCGCCAAGAAGAACTTGCAAGTAAGCCTTGACAGCGTCGTTGTTATTGGCACCATCCTTGTTGACCTCGGTGCTTCCCATGCTTAGGACCACCGGAGTGGCAACAACGGCTGTTGCAAAATTGCGTCAATAACGTCCTAGTAATACGTTGAGTCGGATTTGAGCCTGAGCGTACCAGGGTTGTCTGCTAGTGATTGAGCGCGACGCGGCGCGGAGACAGGTTTTCTCGAACGATTGATCGTCATCTGCTCCTCACTGAGACTCTGAAAGTTGTGGATCTCGTCTTCGGCGAGGGAAGGAAGTCCGGGAGCTGTGGCCACTGGCGCACGCCGTTTAGCTTTCTTCGCCGGCGCCATGTCGTTGTCCGAGTCAATGTTAGATATCGAAAGCGGAAGATAGTCGTAGGGAAGATGAGAGAGGGGGGGGAAGAGAGGGTGGTGGTCGATGCAAATCATTTTAGGCGATACGCGGGGTAATTTGTGAGTATTGTATGTTTGGCGGACAAGGTGGATGTTGAATGTTGAACTTGAACAATGGAAACACGTTGTCACTTGCCCGAAGGGGCATGAGCTACCCGTTATCAGAACTCCGCGAGCCTCATGTTCCTAAAAATTCGGGCCGCTACTACGGCATCGGCATTGAAACAAGACGTCCATGATGGAGTAAAACATCGCAGCTTTTATGTACTACGAGCACTTTTCTCAAGTCCCATTGTACTCGTATCTTTAATTTGGTCGCAATACATGGGACTCGGATAGTACTACATGTTCGAAGCAAATGTCGAACGAATCTTTCATCACAGTGCATCAAGCCCTTGATCTCTTTATGCTCACGCATTTGCGCTCCTTGGCGTGACGACAACAGGCAACCTGCTCACATGAACCGCAAACCAATCCTTCATATCCCTCTCATACTCACTCACCACATACCCCTCTGCAAACCTCACTTCTACCTGCTGCGTCAAATGACACAACACCATCTTCATCTCCTTCCACGCGAGGCCCTTCCCAACGCAGTTCGCAGGGCCGTACGAGAACGGGATGAATGCGCTCACGTTGTGCACGAACGGTGTTGATCCCTTATACGTAGAGGGGTCTTCGGCGATGAGCCAGCGTTCGGGCCAGAAAGATTCTGGTGAGGGCGAGAAGTTTCGCGGGTCGCGTTGCATCGACCAGGTGTTGATACGTACGCTAGTGTTAGGCGGGACGTAGCTGCAGGAACCGGAAATCAGTCACGGGAAATATAAAGTGTAGTGGACGAAGAACGTACTGCGAGCCGATCTGCACGCCCTCTGCCCGAGTGGCACGTTGACTTCCACTTGGCTGGATAGCGTACAAGCGTAAGGTCTCATTTCTGCACACAGAATCAAGATTACAACCGAAAGAACGAACAAATGAGAACAGTGTAGAACTCACATCACTGCCTCCAGATATCGCATTTCGACATAATATTTGTTATCCAGCGCGTCCTCTCCCGGAGGATAAAACTTGTCCACCTCCTGTTGTAGCTTCTTGTACACCTCGGGGTATTTCGCCAACAGATACATCACGGAAGAAAGAACACCTGACGTTGTGTGCGAGCCTGCCAAGATAACGAGGGCACCTTCGGCGGAGACCACTTCGAGCGTCGGGTTAACGGGTTCAGCTCCATCATCGTTGTTCTGTGTTCGGGGGAATAGGTGAGTCGGATAAGACGGCAGTGTAAACGGCGATGCTGACCAAGTAATGGAATAAATCCTTGACGAGAGCACCCTTCTGGATTCTCTGCGTTGCCCGTGCCTTACCCACTGCACTGAAGTTACGGAATCTGGTAGCGATGCTGGGGATAAGGTGCATGTGGTACGAGAACCATGGGATCGACTCCATGAGCATGCCAACTCTGCGAAATTGACCCATGAGCCACGAGAGGACACGCAGGGAGATTGCAAACGTACTTTATGCTGCCTTCCATGGCGTGTAATGTTCCTCGAACGTCACCTTCCTGCATGAACTCATACCCGCCCCCGAACCTAGACAAAACAGTGCCTCAGCAACATGCCTGAATTAGGATAACATAGGAACACATACGCCATATCTCCCATGAAATCGAACCTATAATAATTGCATAGTTAGATCATGCACAGACTGAAAATAACTCTCAGAAGACCAAGAAACACGCACGCAAAATAACAAATGCATTCCGACAGATTCACTGTCCCGCCGCTACGCCTCAATAGCAAATCCACGAGCTGGCTGGCCCGCGCAGCAATAACAGGCTCGTAATCCTTCAATGCGACCGTGTTTGTCCCGCGCGTCCACGCTTTGCGCCGTTTGAAGTGCTGGACGGGATCGGTCCAAGAAATAAGGTTGCGGTGTACCCTAAATAAAGACCGTCCGTCGTAACCTATGATTATGCGCAACAAAGTATGGCACGAGTCAGTGAGGCTCTTGTTCGTATGCGCGCTGCTCACCCGGTCCTTTAGCAAGACCGTCCGTGCCCATCATAGGTGCAATAGCAGAGGCTTCCCGGAATATAAGTTCGTTTGGACCTTTCCAACATCACGGCAAGATTAAATTGGGAAATAGAAGTGGGGGCAAGGGGTGTGACATCTCAGCTCAGCAAGGGTTAAACATATGAACTTTAAAAGTTACCTATGCGTAGAACGTCAGACTGGTACTCCTCGTGTAACCTCTGGATGTACTTGTGCCTGTCTCCCTTGATAGCCATATGGTACACGAACAACGACGAGAGCTTAAGTTTGATTGGGCCAGGATACCGAGAGAGGGGATGGAAGGGTGATAAGCGGTAGAGACCGATGGAGGTGAGGAGGGCGGAGAAGTAGGTGGTGAACGCGACGGGGAGGGCAATCATCAAGGGCAGGTGAGCCAGAAGGATCATCGATGAGGCCAGAGGTACGAGAACGAAGAAGAAGATCAGGATGGGCATCGCCTTGGGCTCGAACCGGTTGAAGATGACATGGGTGAGCTGTGGTGCGCGCATGTTCAATTCCACGTCGACGAACAGTGAGTAGAGCACGAACCAAGGCTATTCCTCCGACAGAGAGGAGTGCATCTCTCATGGATAGTCCCAACACCTCCGTCAATATCATACTGCTCGGTCGGTCAAGCTCAAAATTCTGCGGATACGTACAAGACGCTGGATGTCTAATCAGAGGGGAGAGGGGTACGCAAGTCGAGAACATCCATGTCCAGGCATAGTTATACAAAGGTGCCAGTGAAATGCCGGCATGCTTTCGGGAGAGATAGAGAGCTATCCTATATTGTATCGTTAAAGTAGAACCGTCACAGTGGAGAAAGGGTCAACCACTAGTTTTAGGCGCCCAGATCGCTCTAAGTGAGGCCATTGCCGCAGCCTGAGCTCTTGCCACCACGAACACCTGGGTGCATACATGTTTGCGCAACCGACTGAGAAATTCGAGAAGATCCCCGTCGCGGACGACATCGCCATAATACCAATCTTTCGCGGACAGGAGCACAGTACTAGTAGGTTGTGGGACCGTCCTCTGCCGTGCCCCCCGGGCCGAGATATCTGTACTTTGTACTTTTTTTTGTCGATCAGCGCAAGGACTTCGAGGCCATCTTCATGCAGAACAAATGCAGGTCCAATGAAGGGTCTATCTGACAAAAGAGACGTGACAATATTCTGATCAGTACTAGTGCGCAACTACTACCGTAAGGTTACGGTACAACTGGACACACAAAAACCACCGACCACGCGTACACTTATCGAGTAGGCCTCTATTCACACCTCAGTATTCAACATTTGACTCTGTGATCACGCTCACCCTCCTCCATTTCCTGTTCCAACCAAGACTCATTTCACCCAGAACCAGACCCACCACAAAGAATGGCAACAAGTCTGGCCGATCTCAATCCGCGTCTCTCTCTCTCGCTCCTATCAAAATTCGTCCCTTTTCAACAAATTCTCCTCCAGATCACGAATCCGCGTCTGTGCAACGACGTCACGAGATATTTTCAATATAAATCCCGGGAGGAACGTACCGATGAAGAATTAGCTGACGACGATAAGAGGAGTCGGAGAATCGGAGGAGGGAGCTGATAAATCAATAGCAAGCGTCAAATAACCCTGGATGTATGTAGCCCCAGATGTGCGAAGGGATCATCTGAACGTCTGCGCAAGACAGATCAAGTGCAAAGTTGCAAGTGGGAGAATCAGTGAGTACCATTACTGCAAGGGCTCAGACAGGGAGAACATACCGCATTGGATTCTATTGCATACAGTTCCTCGTCGTCTGCGCACATGGAGTCAAAACTGCGATGTCTCGTTAATTCTCGTTCGTACGACCGCGGGCCTTCCTTGTCAAGCTTCATTTTCCAACGTCCTGGAAACTTGCCTGTCTTCACGTTTGGTGTTGACGTCCACGGACCGTATGGACATTTTGCTAGTCCTGCAATCGACGAACGCGACAGTCTTCTGCGGCGACAGGACAACAGGACTCTGGACCCTTTAGAAAGCGTTGCTGCAGGAATGCCATCTTTTTCAAAACGTGCTAGGTGCCTCCGATTGCGCGATGCAAGTAGCAGCGCGCTCTCGCGAGACCATCCAGCGGGAGACCATATACGCGTGCGAGCCACAGTCAGGCACATAAAGAAGATCCAGAGCCTGAACACGAGAGAAGAGAAGACAGCGGGCCGCCATGCTCTTGACATTTTGGGAACGCCGAAACATCTTGAGGCGTCGAGTTACGGTCTTCGCCTGAGCTGGTGCTTCGCTCGAGGCAACTTCGTCCGCATCATGATTGACCTGATAGAAGGTTCCACAAGAGGAACGGCAGCCAATAGATGATGGGTCAAAGCATTATTGTAGATGAATGATGCATGTTTCTTCGTCTAGAGTTCGGAGTGGCGGTCCAAAACGACATATGGGGAGAACAGTGGGCAAAAGTGAATGCTGAACAGACCTCAGTTGTCGTTAGGGCCACCCATGACCGAAGAGGCCGTCTGAATCTAAATCTGCGAGTCTCGGGGCTTCATGCCCTGCAATCTGCATGAAACAAGGAAAGATTTGGACGGTGCCAGAAGATTCCAGAAGATGCCATGCGTAATCGTGAGTGAACGCAAGTGCAGTATCCATGGGGTGAACGAGAAAATTAGATTACAAAAACAAGTAAAACAATAAGTTACGACGTGAAGCCGTCAGGGACACTGGCAGGAAAATCTCAATGAACGTCGCCCACAAGTTCGCTCAGCATCATGGGTACGATCATTCCGAGAATGATGAGGATGAAACGCAGCCTCTGGCTCAGGTCCTCGGAGGCACCTTTGCCTGGTTGAAGCACTGTGGCGACAAACAAAAATGTGCCACCCTAGAATCGGTAGGCATGGGTCAGTAGAACAACCACTTTTAAGGACGTTCCACGTACGGAGAAAAGTAAAGCGGACCCAGTCCAACTTTGGTCGTTATTCATGCCAAGTGCAGACATCACACCATAAGATACCAGGGCGGAAATGGGTGTGGCTGCGCTAAATACAGCTAAATGTTTCCGACAATCGGCTTTTGGAAGGGACGTTGACAGCAATGAGGTGGATAACGCCAGCGCAGTGGGAGCTGTAAGTACAGAACATGAGAAGATGCTACATCGTACGACGGAATAGTCGCACTGCACCTTTGTGGACAATTAATGCAAGAAAGATGACTAGTGACAAGCCAGACGGAGTGGCAGAGTCCCCAGCAAGAACAGAAGAGCCAAGCGCAAGTCCATCCGCAAGTGCATGTACAATAAGGCCCAGTGTGAGGGGGTATGCTCGTTTGATACTTTCATTGTTTGGGACGTCGTAGTGCGGTAGGTTCGCGACGGCAGGTCGAGGTTCGTCTGAAGGAAAGCCTTCTGACTGTTCGAGCTCCCCTAGCTCAACATCAAAAACAACGCGTCCATTCCCACCGGGTGAAGGAGGATGGACTGTAGTGGACTCAGATGGAAGGGCAACATGGGTGGGAGAACGGGATTCGTGTCGGTGAATGAGACGATCTACGAGGAGCATGAATTTGAAGCCCATGACTAGCGACAATGCAACCGTCTTCTTGGGAAAGTACAACGGTTCGGCACGCGCAACCGTCTCTACACCTCTGTATCCCACGATCCAAATAGGTCAGCAGAGATGTCATGAAAGGAACACAGGACGCACTCTGGTATAATGACTCCCAATGCTGCACCCAAGAGCAATCCCGTACCGAACGTTGTCAACTTGGCTAATGTAGGTTCTAGAATGCCAGAACGTACTATTAAATCAGAGGAAAGATCAGTATACACGACAACTTACTTGAAAAACTGAAAGACAATGGTAGGATCCCGATGCCGAATGATGCAGCACCCAACAGGGTAGACATCGTCAGCACAGTAACCAGCCCAGACATGACAATTGGACAATGAGTATACAGATGGAAGATTTTGAATTAGAGATACAATTCGTGGTGTGGGTGCATTGGGAGGCGTGTTCAGCAGATTTTCAGCTCATGTACATGGTGTTCCGGTTCGAGTTGCATGCGGACGCCGAGAGGAATTATGAACGTTAACGCTGGTGAACGTGGCAGAATGTACTTACAGGCGGCTATCTGTACTGATTGACCGTTGCTCTCCTTTGCTCTGAGTCTTTGGGACAAAATTTAACAAGGCTTCGTTACAGCGACATTGGACAAAACTCTGCTCATCAGAGACTATAATATCATGCTGGTGAGTATGTTACAGATTTCAACCAACGGTTTTTCTCTGAGTTCATTGTGATAGAGTGTCGTAACAGTTTGTCAAACTTGAAGTCGACTCGGATCTTCGAACGTTTTGAGACCGCCAGACGATGCACGGACTCCTGCAGAGGTTCACTCATTCAGCAGGGTCAATTCTGTTGGCTTTTCGTCGTTGCTTCTCTTCTCTACTAGCTTTCGTGCGTCTGTACTGAACTATACCAGCGACTCGCGTAGACATGGCGCGAGTCATTCCGAGTCGCGCGCATTGACTGTTAACTGTCGGTTATGGTCGCACATATTTTTATGCATAACGGAGAAGGTTACAATATCTTTCGTGATCGGTCTTCCTCTAAGCCAGTCACGTCGAGCGAGGCCAGACAAAAGGCCTATTCAATTTCCACCTGGCGGCATATGTGTAGACCCGTTGCACGGATGCAGTCAAGATGCAGTCCTCCCTGGAGCAATCTTACGTGGATCGAATGCATCAATTGTAAGCACGTTCTGTAATCCATAGATGCGTGTCTTGGAGCTCAATTTTCGTCTCTTTGTACAGAAGGACTGAATGAGAATCTCACACACAAAATGCAACGAGGCAGTCATGAGGTAGTACATGAGGTGATTCATGGCATCCTATCGATAATGACGCTAGTGTGGAGCACAAAATAAAAGCTGAAAGAACGAGCATGTCTGCCTGCATCGAACTCAGCATACTCGCACCTTGCCCTGGCTCGCTATGAAACTCACTATCAGCCTCACTCTCCTCATTGGTGTGGCCGCGACCTTCGCTCATGAAGGTCACGGCGATGAATCCCAGATGCCTCTCGACTACGTCAGATTCCCCTATCAAGCCCAGTATCCCGGAGATGACACAGGTCAGTTTCATCGACGGCGAGACGTCTTCAAGCCTGCCTGACATCTCTAGTAGTGACCGCCGACTCTATCTTCTCTGGTATCACCACGTTTGCAAAGCTGCCATGGGTTCAATGCTTGGGCAAGAACAAAGTGGAAGCATTTGACATCGCATTCATCGGCGCGCCCTTCGTAAGTTGATGCTTGATGTTCAACAGTGCAAGGATAACCCATGCCATGTACAGGATACTGGCACCTCTTACCGTCCAGGGGCCCGCTTTGGTCCCGCTGGTATCCGCGCTGGCTCCCGTCGTCTCACTCTGTATGGTGGCTATAACGTTCCGCTCGAAGTGAATCCGTTCTTTTCTGGTCTGAAGATCGTTGATTGCGGTGATATTCCGGTCACTCCCTACGATAACCACCACGCCATCCAACAGATCGAAAACGGTCACAGGGAACTGCTTCATCGTGGCCCATTCTCCCCACTGGGTAACGACTCTATCACAGGCGAACCTCTGGTGCCCATCTCGAAGGACGGCAAACACCATCCTCGTGTCATCACCCTGGGAGGTGACCACACGATTGTCCTACCTATACTTCGCTCTATCTACACCGCTTACGGTGCGATTTCCGTTATTCACTTCGACTCTCACCTGGACACATGGAAGCCCAAAGTCTTCGGCGGCGCACCCTCTTCTCAAGCCGCAATAAATCATGGTACATATTTCTATTGGGCCAGCCAAGAAGGCTTGATCAAGAACGGGTCATCAATTGCAAGTGTCTTCTCGCGCTCCATTCTTTCTCTCGTCGTACCAAGATCTTGTGATCCTAGTTTCATTTGGTTTTCTTAGCATGGTGCCATACGGACGACGCTTTCTGGTCCCACTGATTACGAGAACGACGATAACTCTGGATTCCAAAGGATCGAGGCCCGCGAGATCGATACGATCGGTCAGTGTTCACTTCCTGGCCTCATGTACGCCCACTCACTTGGTTCCGACCAAGTAGGAACGGACGGTATCATCAAGAAGATCCGCGAGGTTGTCGGTGACAAGCCCGTATACCTATCGATCGATGTGTGTTATGTCATACCTGCTTTTGATCTGGACACTGAACCGCGATGCGTGCTTAGATTGACTCTATCGACCCTGCATTCGCACCTGCTACTGGTACACCGGAGACCGGAGGCTGGTCGACCCGCGAATTGAGAACTATTCTCCGCGGCTTGGATGGTCTACATATCGTCTCTGCTGACCTCGTGGAAGTCGCACCTGCCTACGACACGAATGCCGAGTTGACCACGATGGCCGCTGCGGACGTGAGTGCCGTTCTCGATTTGATATTGTGGACCATGTGGCGGATGCTGATCTTCCCTGTGGACAGGTGTTATTCGAGGTATTGAGCGTCATGGCGAAGACGCCGCTCGGTAAGGTGAAGAATTAAATGCGTGGGTGTAGAATTGCCTCTCGTTCAAGCATTAACCGTTCAACCCATTTCTTCTCATACACGTTCTGTTGAGATCTTGATGCTCTTGTCCATCGCTCGGATTCGTGCTTCTCTGATTCCTGATTTTTGTGCACCCGTACCGTGTAATTGTGACTCGGGGACTCAACCTTATCTGTACCCGGTATCCTTGTACTTGTACACGGCAAACAATATGTCATCGCGTTTGTTGTGGCAATCAGTCGTCATCGTGCTCGGGAAAAAAGTGTTCCATGGAACAACGAAATATATTGCGGTGACTTATGTACAAAAAACAAGGCCACATCTACAAAAATTGCGGCTCAGTCCACGCATCGGACCAGAATCAACACGTTTCCAATCCAACCTCTCTACGGGCCCCGTTCAGGATTCCAGAGTCAACACCAGACAGAATCTACGCTGCGCTGATCCCAGCGGCGCGCTCGTACGACGCACGCCGCGTTGCTTCAGCCTCGTTTCTTTCTATACCTTTTAGGACCTCTTTGTCCCAGTCGGTTCCCAACCATACCGTGCCGTATTCTCCGAGACCGACGATGAAGAGTGCTACGACCTGACCTAAGTAGTGAGAATATTGGCCTGAGTCGCAACGAACATCTAAAACCATATATAACTCACCCATCCACAATCCTTCTAGTCCGAGGTGAGTCTGAGGGTGGAATGCAAGTGTAATACCAATGGGTAAAGCGAGGACGTAGTAGGCGATTAAGTTGAAGAACGCGCCAAGATGTTGACGTCCTATGCCACATGTCTGGGAATAATGCACCGCCCCGAAAGCAGCAAAGCCACGCACCCTGACCGCGGAGCACCCCTCCACATGAACCTGCAAGACCATCTGCAATCTGTAGCACAAAGATAGCACAGTGTGAATATGTTTTGCCTTGAGGATGGCTGAACTCGAACTCGGATGATACTTGCTTGGAAGGACGCGACGAGCGGCATGACTTTGCTCACGAGATGCACGACGGCTTCGTCGTAGCTGAATATGTACCCGAACACCTGTCCGTCCAAGATGTCATGAGTTGGGAGTGAGGCGATTCTGCGAGATGAACATACGTCTTTTGTGGCCATCATGACGGTCATGACGATAGAGCCGACGATCACACTCAAGAGAGCAGACGCATGACTCGCTTGTTTCGCACCGAAAGCTGAGCGGGATCCGATTAGGTTACCAACACGAGTGGAAGCTGCCACGCCTGCGGAAACAAGTCAGACAATGTCCAAACACCGACATCGTACATGAGGTGGGGCCTTCAAACCTATGCCGAATGGAATGGTGTTCAACACCTGATCAGTGGTCATGATAACGGACTGCGCCGCGAGAGGTAGGGATCCCAACCGCCCAGCTGCCAAGGCGACAATTTCAAAAGCGGCCCTAGGAATAAGCATCTCAGCCCACGGCTTTCCTGTATGAAGTGATCATAGAGCTTACCATTCTGTGCCGACCATGAGTATCCCTGGGATGGCGAGCTTGAGGAACGCCATGCAGCTGTTCCAATCGAGAACAACGCGCATTTGGAAGCCTTCCCATGTCTTATTTTTGTGAAAAGTAGGTGAGAAGTACGTCAATGAGACCAGAACAAAAAGGCAAAGCCAATAAGTGATGGAGATGGCGACAGGACACCCCAGGAGACCCAAGGAGGTGTGGTGAACGAGAATAATGTTGAGAACCAAGTTCACGGGTGCAACAACGATGAGGGAAATTGTAGCGGTTCGCATGATACCTAAGATGATAATAAGCGATGACATCAGAAACGAGCTTGAACTGCTTACCTTGGCATTGCAAGTACTTTTTCATACTTTCGAACGCGATGTATCCAGGTGCGCCGAATATCAAGACACGTAGAATGCGTTGCACATCCTGGCTGAGTTTTTCTTCTTGTCCAAGAGCGAGAAGGACAGGATGTACAAAGAACCAAAGTGCCACGACAGGGACAAACAGTAGCCAAAGGAGAACGACGCAGCGTTGAAAATGAATTGAGACGTCCGCTGGCCTAGTTCCTCCTGTAAATGCTTGGGAGCCAAGAGTATCGAGGGCCGTGGTTCCACCGAGAGCGACGCACCAGCCTACGAAGCAGCAATTATGAGACCTCATTTAATTATCAACCACAGACAAAACGGACCACTCGCCAGTGACCATGGCGAACATAAGAGAGAACGCCGCCGCTGACAGTTCTTCCGGACCAAGTCGCCCAACTATCAAGATGCTGACAGTCTGGATGGAGTTTTGGAGAATGTAAGATAATATAACTGAAAATGTCGAATCGGTCAGCAGTTGTACATGAACGAACCCAGCCGCTTGCCTGGAATGGAATCTACGAATAGCGCGACGCCCACAGCGCCGAACGACTTTGTTGCGAGCTTTACTGCTTCCTCATTTGGCAGGATAGGTACCGCTGCAGTGACAGACGACGGGCTGCTCAGGCTGTGCATCGTGTGCGGCAGTGCATTTGACAAAAGTGGCTGGGATTCATCTAGAGAAGGTGCAGAGTAAGTGCACGGCATCTCTGAGGGATTTGATGATAGACGATTTGCCTACTCTCCGAAGGTGTCCGCCTTTTATTGTGTGGGCCTCGAGGCAGCTCGAGGCAGACCTGGAGGCAAGGAAAAAGGAGAAAGAGAGATAGTCAGATAGTCGAGCATTGCCAAACAGGGAAGGCCGGCAATCGCCGAAATCGCGATATACTTATAGCAGCGCAGCGCGTACAGCCAATCTCAGTATCCGCGTCCATCTATACCGTCCCTTTCGTCCTCCCATCCTCTTCTCGACAGTCACAAGCTATGGTACGTGTTCTTTGAGTTTCACTGTTTGATCAGCTAAGCTGAAGGAGCGGGTTTCTTAGGCTTCCTCAGGTGTTGGCCTCAGCAACGAATGCACTCAGATCTACAACGACCTCAAGCTCGGAAAGAAGCACAAATATATTATCTATAACCTGAACAAGGATGTCACTGAAATCGTGGTCGAGAAGACATCTGCTTCAACCAGCTACGACGATTTCATCGCAGATCTGCCAGAGAAGGAGTGCCGATGGGCTGTGTATGACTTTGAGTTCGAGCGGGAGGATGGTGGCAAGAGGAACAAGCTCGTCTTCATTGCATGGTGAGTTGCTCGTAAATTTTGCGTGCACACGAAAATGTAGTGTGGCACACATCTCGTTCCAGTGTTGAATACTGTGTATCCGTAGGTCTCCCGATGACGCAAAGGTGAAGCAGAAGATGTTGTTCGCTTCCTCCAAGGACGCCCTCAGGCGAACCCTCATCGGTATCGCAACCGAGATCCAGGGTACCGATTTCAGCGAAGTGGCGTATGAGAGTGGTATGTCCATTCCTTCATCGCGTATCCTACTGCTCTGACATCAGATCTCTCCCAATCAGTCCTGGACAAGGCTTCGCGCGGAGGTGCTTGAGCTTTCAAGGACGACATCGATTCCGTCTTTATCTCATTCTGACAGCCCTTTCTTCTGGCGATAATCTCTGCCTTTCTTCCCTGTTTCATTTCCTTGGTCTGCATCGGCTGAACTCTCCGGCTTTTCCTACCCTTATTCAAGATTCGCGCCCCCTTTATTATGTAGAGAAGTCGCAGCTGAACTTTCGAAGAGGATATAAGCTAGCAGTGTATCACAAGTGCAGTACAACAACACAATCAACGACGATCGAAAATGACACGCCTCGACGACGCTGAGCGAAAAGGAGCTCAAAAGATGATATTTAGTGTGAGTTGAAGAGTCTGCCTGCAGTACAGGAAGGAGCGAAATGATTGCGAGATCATCCAAATCCAGTGAAAAAATTGATAACGAATGAACATACACTCGCTCCAGGAGAAAATGCAGAGGCCACTTCCTGACTTGAGGTTCCTCGGCAACATGACCTCCCAGCTCTACTGGATAAACGATCGCGTTGTGAAGATCCTCAGGAAGCCTCCAGCGCCAGGTGACTTGGAGTCCGTCGTCATGACACAAGGATGCCCATCTCTTTCCATCTCTCCCAAAGCAAGCCGATACCGGCCGGTGCATTTGGAGCCCCCTTCACGTCTTTCACGTCCAGAAGCTCGTATTCTTTCCCGAAAGCCAGGAAATGCGCGAACAGTGAGTTGAAATGTGGCTCAGAGCGCAGGTGCAGAATCTGAGGATAGTGCGCGTAGTAGAGGTGGGCAAAAACGCGAAGCAGTTGTCGGTAAACGTGCTTAATTGTGGAAGGGAAACTGGGAGAAAAATCCCGACCTGCCGGAAAAGAAATCTCGTATTAGCTGGCGCCTATAATGATAGAGCCATGTGACGTACCGGATCTCGTTGGAAAAGCGTTCTCATCGTCCAGCAAATTTTGTACCCAAGTCATGACATAGTCGATGTATGTGGGGGCGGGTAGTTGAACACTCTTGCGATCTTGGTTGATCCAAGTGTAGTTCAGCCTGTAAAGAGAATAAGTTGATCTGCAATAATAGTAACGACTGTACCACGTACTGAGGGCCAGCAGCCATAGCCGGACACGATTGAGATGTGCAGCATTCAGTCAAAACGCCGTAGAATAGATTCAGATTCTGGTAGAAATCGAACACTGAACATGGCAAATTGGTCAGTTTAGTGTCGTTGAGACGAACACAATTACTTACTGTTAAAGGCGACCCATTCCATTACATCCACGTGTTTAGGCTGCATCACAATGGTCTTGAAGTTTCCTACAACGAGAGCCGCCTCCACAAAAGGACTGCATAGATACAGAGGTTTGGGTGCTTGAGGATTTGTTGGACTGGGCGGCGGGAGAGATTCGGTGGAAGGAAAGGTAGCCGAAGTCGGCGTAGTGGATCTCTTCGGAGGCCTGGGTGCACGGGACATTGACCGCCTGTGTGTGTATATATACAATCAGTAAATCGTGATGTGGTATAGATGTACATTCGAAGCTCACCCAATGGAGTTGAAGAATGACATGTCGCCCTACTATAAAGTCGGTTGGCAACGTGAATGCGCTGGTTGTGGCAAGAACTCCGAGCGAAAATGGGAAGATGAAGAGTTCCAAGAAAATTCGTGTTCAACTATGCTAAAAACACGCGCGAAATNGCGACCAACGCGAAGGAGTAGTGAAGTTCGAGTGAAGCAAGTCTGAGTCTGATCTGAACACGATGCCAGATGAATATGACTACCCAATTCGNTCGTAAGAAAATTATTTAAGTTACGATATTTAACATCCACGTGGTTNTATTTGTTCCTNTTTGATATCAAGGCTGTTGGACAACAAATACAAATAGCCGCCTTGCGGCCGAATTGGGAAAACGCGCGCACATCCTTTTGACACCACACCCACGTNCTCGCCGTGATGAAGAGGACACGAAGACAAAGTAAAAAGGCCTTGGAGGCCGCAGATGCTGCAGGAGTAGGTGCGGATGTAGTGGAATCATCCCAGGGGACCTNGTCCGCACCCCAACAAACCACCTTCTTTGTGCANATCCCAGACGACCTTGACACGGACCTGCTGTACAATCTACTCCCCGACGCCACTTTGGACGCGCCATCTCCGGAAGATGTTGTCTCTTTATACCGGTTTCTNCTGGCCCAGGCATCTGAAGTGGATGCGACGCAGCGCGAGCTAGAGGAGACAAGGGCAGAGGTGGAACGGAAGGACGTTGAGCTGGACCAGGCGCTGCAGGACAAGGAGACAGGAACGAAGGACCTGGATGTTACTCTGGAGAACTTGCAGAATNAGTTGAGCCAGGTCAAGAAAGAACGGGACGAGATTGGTGCGTGGCTCATAGCCATTGTTCTCTTGTGATGCTCATGCGCTGTGGCGACCCTATTCAGCTGCTTCGCGGAACGCTCTCCAGACTCAATTATCCTCTCTGTCNACCACTCAGTCGGTTTCAAGTAGTGAGGTGGAGACATTGAAGCACCGTGTCGANGACGTTGAGCGCGAGAAGCGCGACCTCATCGGCGTTGTGAGCAGGCTGAGGGAGGATAGTACTCAGAGGGACGAAGAGATTCAGACCCTTCGCTCTGATCTGAAACAAGCTCGTCAGGAACAACAAACGCTCGAAAGCTCACTCCGGGAATTNCGGTCAACAGAAACATCCACACGCTTTAAGATTGACTCCCTCACTCAACAGCTGCAGCTTGCGAAAGATGAGGCCGAACGGACCTCAAAGGATCTTACGGAAAAGTCGGAGGAGTACTCCAAATACCGTAGGACGAAACACGCCGAACTCGCGCAACTACAGGCCGCACACGACGCTCTTGTCCAGACGCACGCTTCCACCGAGAGTACACTCAAAGCTATCCAGTCCGCACACAGCTCNCAATCTCATCAGCTCACTCAAGCACTGGCGCGTGTTCAGGACCTCACTAGTCGTGTTGCTGAGCAGGAAGCTACGTACTCCAGCGAGGCCGCAGGACTCCGCAGGTTGATCGAGATGATGGAGGAGCGGGAATCTCAAGCGAAGGGTATCGTGGAACGTATTGAGAACGAGTGGGCTGGTGTTGGAGAGCGTGCNGAGAGGCGGGAGGCTGTATTAAGAGAGGAGATCGATGCACAGCGACAGCGCGCTGAAGGTGCCGAAGCGCGTCTCTCAGAGATGCAGAAGGTCCTGGACCGAATGGATCGCGGCGAATTTCCCATTCCCGATGGAAGCACACCGGGCACTCCTGCTCGTGGTCTCTCTACCCCTGCTCGCCACTCCGTGCCAGACTTCTTGACACAGGGTATGATGGGTCTCAGCCCAACTGTGGCTATGGCAAGCAGGGTGCAGAGGGGTGGCAAGACGTTCACTGAAGTCTATGCCGACTATGTGAGACTTCAAGAGGAGTATCAGAAGAAGTCCATGGAGTACGACCACATGGACAGGACGCTGTCCGCCGTGCTTACCCAGATCGAGGAGCGGGTGCGTAGTGGTATTTACATCGCAGCCCTCACCTAGCTAACAATGCGTTCAGGCTCCTATTCTCGCCCAGCAGCGTCAGGAATACGAACGTCTGCAGTCTGAAGCAACTCAGCTTGCCAACCAACTAGCTCAGGCCCTCGCTGAACGCGACGCCAACGTAACGCTAGCCACTGACAACACGCAGAAATTGGCCAAGAGCACCCACGAGAACGAGTTCCTCACGAAGCAACTGAACGATCTCGGCATGCAAGTTCAGACTCTTCTCAAAGAACTCACACGTCAACAAGACCCTACGATCCCTGAAGACGAGGACCAAGAAACCACCGCGGGGCCTTTACGAGTGGTCGACGACGTCATCACCGAGAGTCTCATCCGCTTCCGTTCCATACCCGAACTGCAAGCTCAAAACCAGAAGCTAATCAAGGTTGTCCGTGAGGTTGGTGCGAAGTTGGAGGCTGACGAGAAGGATTACCGCGTTCAGCTAGAGAAGGAGCAGGGCGAGGCGGTTCAGGAAGCTCACGAGGCCATCAAGCATCTTCAAGAACAACTCGAAACCCACAAACGCAGCAGTGAAGTCACCATCCAGTCTTATATCAAGGAACGCGATGCCCTCAAAGCCACGTTAGCTCGCGAGCGTAGCACGGGCTCGTCCCGTCCCGTCAATGGTGTCAATGGTCGTGAATCCGTGGAGGCTTCGGAAGAGCTGTCGGAAGTTCAGAACCAGTTCGAAACATTCAAGACCGAGATGTCTGTCGACTCCTCAAAGCTACGTGAGGGCTTACTTGGCTCGCAACGGGAAGCTGCACAACTCGGTACTGCACTTGCGAAAGCCAATGCCAAGATTGACTATCTCAATGGTGAATAACCCAATACACATCCTATATACGTGATCGCTCATCTTATTGTTTAGATCGACACCGTATGCTCCAGGAACAGACGACTATGCAGAGGGCTGAGCTTGAAAGTCTCAGCAGACGAAACCAAGAGTTGTACGACCAGTATACTCGCATGGACATTGAGTGCAACCGATATTCCGAGGATCTCTTGACGTCGAAAAGCGTTACCGAACAACTTCGTAACGAGACTGCTAATCTTCGAGCTGAGAAGAAGATCTGGGAGGTAAGTGGTCCTGTGAATAGAACTGACTAATGTCTGATGTTACTTTGCAGAGCGTGCAAAGTCGTATCGTGGAGGAGAACCGGACCTTGACTGTCGAGCGCTCTCAACTATCGGACCTTATGGCCAATGTGCAGAGGATGCACACCGATCTTGAACGGTCTGGCGAGAATGACAGGAGACGCTTGGAAGGCCAGATTCAGATGCTTGAGTCTCAAACGTGAGTCCCCCTCTGTCTGGGGCGTTATCTCCGTCTGAATGTCATCACAGTCAGGACATGCGGTCACAGTTACAACAGGAGCGCGACTCGGTCCGACATGTTACCTTACAGAAGGATATTGAACTCAAGGAGCTGCGTACGAAGATAGAAAAGACGGTACGTATCACGACCCCACCTAGGATTGACTTCAATTTGACCTCGACTACAGACCCAAGAGTACTCTTCGACTCGCGAAGCCCTTGCTGTCGCCGAGACAAGCAGGAAGCATCTCGAGGAGCAAGTGGAACAGCTCACACGACAGATCAAGGGTACCGAGGAAAAGCTTGCCGTGTATGAACGACGCACCTCCGGAAACGGTATTCAAAACCAGTCACAGGATCTCAGTCGTGAGCAGCAGCTTGAAACAGAGGTTGCAGAGCTTCGGTCAGTCTCAGTCTTATGCGGATCTGAAGTGATCGTCTCATTCTTTGTGCACAGCGCCTCACTCAAGGTCACCGAAGTCGATTTGGCCTCTGCTCGTTCCCACGTTGCGCAATTCCAAGAGATCAGCCAAGCTAACGAAGCTGCGCTTGCGAGTCTTAATGCGACCTACGACGAATACAAGTCTGCTACAGAGGCTCAGATCACTTCCCGCGAGGTATGTCTTCATCATATCGGGTGGACACTGATCTCACAAACTTTGTAGTCCGACCTCATCGCTCTGGAGGACAAATTCGACGAGCTTAGGAAAGAACACCTCGAGCAGCAGAACAAACTCAAAGAGATGCAGAAGACCTTCGACACAGACCGCGCCGCTTGGGCCAGCGACAAGAAGACCCTGGAAGGCACCATCTTCGACATGTCCACGTCTGAGAAGAACGTCGAGTCTGACCGTGCGTCACGAGACAACGAAATTCTTCGGCAAGAGGACAGAGCGAAATCGGCAGAGGAGAGGTATTCCCGTGAAGTTGTGGCCCATGCGGAGGCGATCAAGTCCGTGGAGGAGTTGCGTCAACAGCTGAACAAGGCTCTTGCTACTGCCAGGGATAACCAAGCAGCATCGGAGACTGCCCAAGTTAAGCTTACGGCCTCTGAAACTAGTTGGAAACTGCAGAAGGAAGCTCTTGACAAGGAAGTCACGGACGTCAGCACAAGGTCAGAGCTATTCATCTTTCGCTTACTTTCTCTCGTACTCATACTTGTTATAGATGCAAGGATCTCGCCGCTCAGAACAACCTTCTTCATCAACATCTCGAAGCCGTCAACTCGCAAGCGGCTCGTATACGTCAGGCAGCTAATTCGTCGACTCCTACTACAGGGGAAGGTGATAGCAATGACGACGCTGATACCAAATTGGCTGAGCTTCGGTCGGTTGTGGCTTACTTGCGTAAGGAGAAGGAGATCGTCGATCTTCAACTCGAGTTGAGCAAACAGGAGACTTTGAGGTTGAAGACTCAGATCGACCACGTGTCTCAGAATCTTGAGGAGACCCGCAAGGCCCTGTCTGAGGTATGTTGTTCGCGATTCGTCGCAAGTTTTGTAGCTGACTGGTGTTGTAGGAGCGTGAACGTGCCGTTGAGGTCGCTGCTTCAGAAGCGCAACATGCGGCGTTGGTGGAGCGTATCAACCAGTTGACGATCCTGAGAGAAAGCAACGCCACACTTCGTGCCGACTGTGAAGCTCATGCTAAGCGAGCGCGAACCTTGGATGCGAAGCTGCAAGAGCTTTCAGCGGAGCTTGAACCTACCAAGGAACAGCTACGCGTCGCTCGGGCTGAATTGGAAGCCCGTGACAAGCAGGTCAATCGTCTTGAGGATGAGACTCAGATGTGGCAGAAACGGAACACGCAGCTCCTGTCTAAGGTATGTTTTGACGTGGTATCTCATTCAGATATCTACTGACGTTGATGGTTCAGTACGATCGCATTGATCCTGTGGAGGTCCAAGCACTGAGAGATCAGATTCAAACGCTTGAGCTCGAGAAGGAGCAGCTAGCGAAGACTACAGAGGAAACAACGCAACAGGTATTGCAACCACGTACTCGTGCTGAATTCCGAGACTCATTCATTTGTGCAGTCCGTAGCCCTCCAAGCGTCACTGGAAAAACTCAAGGAGACTGGTCGCAAGAACAACGGTATCTACAATAGGCGCTTTGCTGAGTTTAAGACCGAGAAGGGTGAATTGGAGGAGAAGATTAAGACTCTGGAAACTCAGATCGCCGCGGTCACACAAGAGCGAGACGCGTTGAAGGCACAGTCCTCGCAAGACGCTAGCACTGAGTCCCAGCAATCGAGCGCTCTTCAACAAGAGCTTGGGACTTTGCGTCACGAGAAGGCCGTACTCGAGAAACAACTTGCAGATGAGAGAGCATCGAAGGCTGCATCCGTACCAGATCAAGCTCAGGTGGATCTTGTAGTAAGCCCAACAACATCTTGAACGTGGATTGTAAATCAGCTAAATTTCTGTTCCAGGCTAAGCTTACTCAAGAACGAGACACTCTGGCCGCAGAGAAGTCAGTTCTCGCAGCGCGACTACAGACTGCAGCGTCGTCAACCGGTAATGCTCCAGTATCATGGGAGACTGAACGAGCGACACTCGCCAAAGCAAGAGATGAGGCACTTGCTAATGCTCAGGTACATTCTATTCTTATTGATTACAATATCAGGAATTCATGTTCCCCTGCAGAAATCTTCGAAAGATTTGGCCGATGCACAGGATAAGGTGAAGCAGTACCAACAATCCACCGTACGTATGCATCGTCAATATAGCCGTTTCTGGTGTTGAGAATTCTCTTCGCAGGGTACCTTCCAGAACAGAATCTCAGAGCTTACGAAGGCACGCATGGCTGATAAGGAGGCCGCGGAGACGTCGTTGAAGGCTGCTGTAGATGCTGCTGTTCAGAGAGTACGAGAGGAGGTGCAAACAGGCACTCCAGGCTCGACTGATGAGATCGTAAAGAAGCACCAGGAAGAACTGCGCGAACTGCAGGAGCGACTTGTCAAGAAACATGAAGAGGAGCTCAGAACTGCGGTGGACGCTGCGAAGTCCTCCAATGCTGTCACCGCGAATTCTTTTCCGGTTGCTGATCAGAAAGCGATTGTAGAGGCGGCTGTCGCTGCTGCAGTCGCGGTGCGGGAACAGGAGTTGGCGAAAATCCAGGAAGAGGCCGTGATGAAAGCCATGGAAGCAGGTCGAATGGAGGCAGGGGCTAAAGCCAAAATCAAGGATGGTCAGCTTGTACGAGCCCAGGCACGTCTGAAGGAACTTGAAACACAGATGAAGGACTTGCAAGATAAGGGCATCATTCCGCATCCTGCGGCGAAGAATGGCGCGGCAGCACCCAAGCCCGCTGCTGCTGTTGCCGCACCACCTGCTGGAGGTTCGTCGAAACCTACTCCAGCTCCCCCAGCCCCGCGTTTCGCCACCGGTGCTCAACATCCTGCAGCTACGAACAATCTTCCTCAAAGGCCCGGTGGCGCTCCACTTCCTGGCGCAGGTCGAGGTCGGGGCGGCGCTCCCCGAGGTGCACCACGGAACCTCGCCACAGCTTCGGGTCTCACTATTCGCGGTGCAGCACCTGCTGCAGGTGCTCCTGCAGTGGCCGACAACACGGCGGCAGGTCCCAGCACTGGTGTGTCTATCATGGGAGCGGCCTCCAAACGCGCTCGAGACTCAGAAGGAGGTGAAGGAGACAACTCGCTTGCGAAACGACTGAAACCTGCTCCAGGCGGTGGTCCTGTCCAACTCAATCGAAATCGAGTTCCTCCACCTCCACCGCAATAGTCGTCATCAGTCGTCTTCCTTCTTGTCTTTCTTGTTTACAGTCGCTAAGACTTGAGACTTTTCTGCACTGCCGTCGTCGTCTTATCATACACTTTTCTCTCCACTATTGTATTGTTATCATCTGACTCCTATGTTGTGCGTTTTCTTGCATCGGGGACGATATCCTCATAACACACCATCGTAAAGCAATTGTAGAACTTAATCATCTCCAATTCTCACATATAGTGTGCACTGCGAGTGCGCGGCACGAGCAAGATGGGTGTTCATTATTCATCAATTTTTCATAGCATCAACGGTATGTAAGACATAAACAAACTAGAGTGAATATTGCAAACATGAGAGAAGACGATACGAACGAAAAAGATGATGATGCCGGTCAGTGAGGAGTTCGTGAAAGCGACGTGTAGCGGGACGTAGGCGACGACGAGAGTTGCGTGAGAGACCCGTGAAAGACGTGTGGAGCGTTGAGGAGCACGATAGCAGATGGGGTACCGATAGCAAGGAGAGAGTAAAAACAGAAGAGAAGGGGAGAGAGACGGATGAGATGGGAGAAAAGAGGCACAATGCTGGTTGCGGCGATAAACAATGCATGCGAATGAATGAATGAACGAAGAGGTGGAGTGGATAATAGATAGATGGGTTGGGAAGTTCAGATTGGAATTGGATGAGTTATAGATCAAGAACGAAACGAAACGAAACACAAAGCACGAAGAGACGCAACTGGTAGGAAATGGTGTCCAGATCAAAGTGAGGGGTAATGCACAATACGAACTGAATCCAAAGAGGGATGGAACAGAGGAAGGGTATATACACTATAAAAGTCATAACCGTGTGGGGAGGAAGCGAGCAAAATCAAGTGGCTCGAGCTTCACCGTTTCCCATTCACGATTGTCCTAAGGGCAGTCCGGAACTTGCTGACGCCGTCAGTCTTGCCGGAGAACGTCCCATATGCTGCCTTTGGACCTGGGGAAGTCGCGCCGCCCAACGTGCCGAACTCGTCGGCGGACGTATCTTGACCACGCCAATCTTCGCTGGACACTGGGGGCGGCATCTTGCGCGTTGCGGTGAAGAAGTGCTTCGACGTCTTGGGTTGAGGGGGTGCGACGTGACCGATGGGACCGATGTTATCGGATTGGTAGCCTCGTCCGTTGCGTTTCACGCCGGTTGTGGACATGAGGAAGCTATTCGACATCGAGGTTAGCCCATGTCCCAGTGTCATAAAAATCAATTTGGATACTCACCGGTCGTAAACGCTCTCTACATGCTTCTTAGCTGGCGTATCCATGACAGGGATAAGTTGAGACTGTGGTCTCGCAGGGTAAGGATTGACGTGGAGGGGAGAAGACGTGAGGTCGTCGTATCTCAACGACCGCTTCATGATGACAGAATCTTCAAAGTCGGTGATATGCGTAGGGGTAGTAGGCTGGATGAACAAGTTCTTGTCGACGACCGCAGACAGCCGCTGCGACGCGGGTGGCGAGGGTTTTGAGACTGAAGCAATGCACACCTATCAGTATCGCACAAGACACAAAACCAGTTGTTAGACAACTTACGTTTCTCAACCTCGAACTCGAGCTGCGTTACAGGCGTAATACACCGTCCCAAATCATTCTGACTCCTCGACTTCTCCCGCCTCTTCGTCGGCGACGAAAAGTTCACCTCGAGACTCATCCTCCTCTCATGTTTCACCTTCACTTTCGGCTCCGGCGACCGCGTCACCACAGTCGCTCTCCGCGCCCTGTTCGGCGACGCGTTTACAGGTGCCAACGTTGGTTCAACTCTGCTCCGTTCATCCTCCGAGGGGATAGTCGGAAGCGTGTTGTTCTCCATTGCAAACGAACTCGAAGGGGGTTGGAGGGACCCGCATTCGAAGGATGAAGCCAACGGAGAGGGGGCGGGTGTGCCGGTTTCGTACTCGTTCACGAAGATCTGGTTCGCAGCGAGGATCCTGCGTGGGACGCGGTTCGAGCGTTGACTCCTGCTGAGATCGGCGGATGTGTCCTGGTTGTCCTTGAGGGATTTGTGACGGGCGATAGGGGCGACCGGGAGGGGAGGCAGAGGGCCGACGGTAGTGGATGCGTTGAAGTTATGGCGGGCATCTTCGACGACCTCTGAATAAGACGATATGGCTCTATCAGCAACGAGACTCAGGACGATCAATGGGGAGGTAAGACTCACTCTCGACGCTTCGAATCCAGATAGTCATCCTATCCAATTGACTCTCCTGCGCAAGCTGCTCGTTCCGCACTGCATGACGCACAATCGGCAAAGAAGACTTAGCTACACATTCACACACATACACAAATGGAACGTGGTAAGGCCATATTTCAGCCCGCAACAATAGTGAAAAGAAACGAACCTTCACGAATAAGAGCGTCATTCTCCCATGACGCGCGGTTCGACACGCTTCGTCTGGATTCCTCGTCGTCGTCGCGGACAGGAAGGTGGAGGTCATTGCTGTTGGTTGAGCGTCCGAGGGGCCCGAGGGCGAGGGCGGTGGAGGATTTGTACAGTCTGACAGCCCCATCTGCTACAAAGTTAGTACATATATGCAGACTGGAAAGAAATGGCGCGTACCAATGGACATCTTGAGGCTCTGCTTCAAAAGGTTTAGGCTAGACTCGTTACCAGAGCGGGTGTATTCGTCCAAGAAGCGAGACTCGAATGATTCTGCGGCAACTTATCAGCATTGGAAACTTTTGGCAAGCAGAAAGGTTGTTCACCTTCCATGAGAGGACTCAGAGGCGTAGGCAACGCGCTCTCCACCTCCGGCTCATCCACGACCGCGATCTGCGGCAAGTTGAACCGTCTCCTCTCGCTGTTGCACGCCTCTCTGTCCTTGTCGCGCTGCTCTCGTTCGTCCAGCTGTACGCGTTCACGCTCTTCTCGCTCCTGCTCCTCCCGGTCTCGTTCCAGCTGCGCCTTGACTTCCCGCTCCCGCTGCTCCTCCATCTCCCGCATCATATCCTGCACCCTCCGCCTCTTCTGCTCCTCCACAAGCTCCTTCCTCTCCTTCTCGACCCGCGCCACACGCGCCTCCGCCCGTTCAGCCTCAGACTCACGCTCCGTCTCGCTCTCGAACCGCGAGAGCTCACGCAACCTCTGACGTTCCTTCTCCCACTCGCGCATGCGGTCACGGACGGAGTCGCCGGGTGAGATCGGGGAGGTGGGGGTGACGCGGGACTTGGTCGGAGCGTTGGCGAGAGGCCTGGAGGCTTGTTTGGCGGATGAAGACTTAGTGCTTGTGGCGGCGACGGTGCGATGCGAAGTCGGGGCGCTCGAGTTCTCCTTGTCCTTCACAGCGGGTGCGACCTTCTTCTTGGTGACATGGGACGGCACTAGCACAGGCTTCTTGTTCTCATCCCCACCGTTACTGTTCGCGTTCCGGCTGAGCCCAGTCAGATCCACGCCGAACACCCTACTACGCCTCCGTGCGTCCTTCGCCTCTTTATCTTTCGCCGCAGCGTCCTTCGCGCGTAATACGACGGGAGAATCGTCCTTCTCAGGTACAGGAGGTGGCGCATCTACATCCGCCGCCATATGCTTCTTGAGTCTCAACGACCCCATCGGCGAGCCCGACTCTTGCCTCTTCCTCGGTCCCAGCGGTTTCTTTGCGCGTACGCTCCCGCTGCTGCCGTTCGCCCTAGGGGACGAGAACACCGCGTTCGGGTTTGCGAAGACGTTGACGGACGCTGCCGTGGCGTCGGGGGTGTTCAACGGTGTGGGTGCGATGTGGATTTGCGGGATGGGTGAGAGGGCAGAGAATATGGAAGACATACGAGGTGTGCCGGGGGTGTCGTTCGTTCGTGGACGAGGTTCTGAAATGGCAACAAGTGATGAAACGCGTTAGTTAGTAAAGATAATTATGGTTCTTTGATGGAAGTACGGTACTTACTGCCTTCGGTGAGCTGAAGCTTGGGCTGGGAATATGAACGGGCATGTTTGGACTCCGTGAGGCGCTTCGATGTGTGTTTATCCTTGGAAGAAGGCGACAAACCAGGGGGAGACCCGAGGTTCTCCTTGTCCGCTGCTACGGATTTCGTGGGTTTCTTCTCCTTCTTGTCCCTGGTGGAGTTCGTGCGAGTCGTAGACAGGGAAGTGTTGGAAGGTGGTGACCAAGGAGATGTCACGTTGATGAGTTTGGATACTTCAGAGGCGTTGAGAGCGTCGATGGAAGGTGAAGCGGGGTGTGCGATGCTGGCAGCTTTCCCTGCACACAGAGAAGATTCTTGAGTAAATGAGAAATTGACTTGTGAAAGTCCATAAACTCACTATGCGTCCTGCCTTCCTTCTCCTTCTCAACTTCCATCGTCCAATACGCATCTCCCATAGCCGCACTCGCCGTACACCTCAAATCGGCATTCGGCAGGATCATCCTCCTGAGCAGGGCCTCGATGCCCGCACTCATCTTCCAGCTCCCGACCCACTTGCCTTTCAGCGTACGCGACCAATACTTCTCCAAGTCTTCCTTCGTGGAGAATTGCTCGCCTTCTGAGTACTCGAATGGTGTTCGTCCGACTAGGATCTCGAAGAACGTGATTCCGAGTGACCAGACGTCAGATTTACGCGTGTCGTGTGGCATGCCGCGGGCACGTTCAGGGGAGAGGTACTGTAATTGACATAAGCAAGTTATCAGACGCGTAAATGAGAGCTAAGATCTGACCTCTGGAGTACCATAGGACAAGTTGCTATGGAATGCGGTATCAAGAGTAGTGTCATATCGTTCAGCAAAGCCGAAATCGACGAAAACGGGTACGTTCTCAGAGGAGAGGAGAATGTTGGCAGGCCTATCAGCAAAGTAATGAGTGCATGAATTCTGCCGAATTGCGAATGAGCATACTTGATGTCGTTGTGTACAACCCCTCGCTTATGCAAAAACTCTACGCCGGACAGAAGAGAATGGAACCACTCCTTGGCATGCCGTTCATTGACTTCGACGGGGACGAGACGCGGGTGATACGCCCTGAATGCGGCATTGTGAGGTTCGGGTGCTGTTTTGATGAAATGAGTGGCACTCACATTGTAATCAAAGCGTATGAAGGGGTAATGATAAACGAGTAGAAGGGGATGATGGATGGGTGTGGTTCATGTTTGAATGACCTGACTACCTTCATTTCGTTCCATCTGCGGCACCAGAACCGTCAGCGAACCTATGAAGTTGTTGAGGCTGGCAGTACGTACAGTGACCTAACGCGAGCAGCTGTTGTGGATGTTTTGGACCTGTGGACAAGCTTGACCGCGATTTTGTTGTCATTTGGTCTTGGTGGTGCGCCAGAGGTGGAGGGAGGGTCGGGTTTCGGACGACATAGCCAGACGCTTCCCCAGTTTCCGAAGCCAATCTGTGACACGAATCAGCCTGTGTTCGCAACGCAATAAGGATGAAACAAACGCACTTCTTCAATGAACTGAAGTCTGTCGGCAAGGACCTGGTCTGAGATGGAGAAAATGTCGGTAGCTTCTTGAGGAGGAGGCGGGGGAATCATGATGCGAGAGCAGTAGAGCGAGGTACAGTGATACACAGAGGGAAAGCAGAGAGAATGCGAGTCAGCGACAGAGAAGAAGACCTAGTAGCTACTTGAAGTTGAACGAGGAGAGACACGACAGAACATCCGAAACAAACGTCGATGAACGGAATCAACATCCAACGTCGACTCTCGGTTGCTCAAATCCAACATTTGTTCTCTACAAACAACGCGTCCTGAACATTCCCATCATTTCATCAATACACGAGGCACGCGCCCAACCGCGTCGAGACACGTGATGGCGTCTCTCCCAAACAAGGCAACCCCGGCAACCCCTTCGTTTGCCTCCGCCTCCGTCACCATCACCATCGAGCAGGTGGTGTCAAGTTTCAATACTATGATATCAATAATCTGCGGGATACTTATATGTAACAAGAAAGAAAGACGTAGAACTAGCTACCCTCAGTCGATTAGCGTACACATGATATATACTACTTACTACTTACTGAAGTCTGAGGACGACCCGGAATCCCTTAGACCTGCTCGCCCAACACTGCCATGAAAGACTCATATGTCAAGACAGCGTCTCGCGCTACCACCTTCGGTCGGACCATATCCTTGACCAATGCAATCATCTCCTGCTCATTCGCACCGGGAGACTCCTCCCACGCATCGTCCATCTCGCTGTAGATATCTTCGTATACCTTCAGGATCGGCTTCATAAAGGCCTTGTTGAGTTTGATGACCCAGCTATCGACCAATGGTCGGTATTCGTCGTCGGTCTTCGCAAAGATGTTTCTCAGCGTGGACCTATCGCGGATGGCTTCGGCTTTGTTGATACCCAGCTGCTCGAAATCGGTAAGCAACCAGCCGTCGATATATCCCAGAGTGTTTGATGCAGGTTGGAAGGACGCAATGAACCAAACGAGGACGTAGAAGAACGATTCCATGTCATAGCGATATAGATGCTGCGGCACTTGGCGAAATCGAAGCAAGTCGAGGGCCATGAAGGGACCTGTGCCGGTCCTACACCTGGACTCCCTTTCCGACACAAGGAATGCGCGAGCAGCCACAGGACCCCGTATCGTGGGCTGAGCCTCGCGCAATGCAGCGGCGCTCGGTGCTTGAGAGGAAGCCTTGCTGATCTTTGACTTGATCGTGTCCTCCACAATGATGTCCATGGTGATGTCCTCCTGCGTGAGATGTTTGGCCAGATCCCAGTCGCATAGGACTCCGACGGCCCCTTCGTCCTTAGAGCGATAGAACATGATGTTGTTGGCACTAACATCACGGTGAAGTATGTTTGAGGAAACGTAGGCAGCGTGATGCCCTGTGACGATAAGGTCAGCTTGTCTGATCGCATTAAATAATAAGGGAACATACCTTTTACAGAGCCGATGAACGCAGCCTTGAACTCTTCGACGTTCTTCACCGCACTCAAAGGCAGATATTCTGACATAACGATCATACGACACACACGGTCGGTCTGATCATTTGCGGGGAGTCCCATGAATGCGCGGGGAAGCATCATCTCCTCCATGGTCCCGGTTCCTGCACACTTCATCTCCACGATGTGCTTCAAACACTTGCGAATGGACTCGTGCTCGCTCTCCTTGATTCCCACGGTGACCGCACGAACATAGGAGTCCTCCTCAATTCGCCAAAGGGACTGCCAGGAGATCTTGCACATGGTTTTCCCCGTACCACACGAAGTGTGTCCCACTATGCCATCCACATTGACGGGAATGACAATCGTAGCACGACCCACAGCATCATGCGTGTTGATGAGTTTCCGGTCGGCAGAGATATCGAGGGAGAGTACAACATCTTCCAGAATGTTGGAGTTGATGTCTTTAGCGTTAGGGATAGAGAGTTTGACACGAGGGTAGTTAAGGAGAGTCCGCGGTTTGATTCCATCCGGGAATGTGAGGAAGGGGAAGATACCGAGTTGCTTTGGAGAGGCGTAACGAGTGGCGGCGAGGTAGAGAAGCAAGATGTGAGGCTCCTCAAAGATGTCGAAAGGAGCAGACGCGACAACGCCCATGCGGTCCATATAATATAAGGTCATCTCGTAGTCGTCGATCAAAAACCCAGAGGCGTACGATCGGATCCCGTGAGAGGACAGCTCGTGGACATACTTCACAGCCTGCATCTCGTTCTCAGTGAGAGTCGACATGGGCAGATAAACCGACCGCCCAGGTATTGACACCGCGTGATTCAACCGACGTCGCTTTAACGCACGGAGCTTCGACTGCGGAGCTTCGTCCGCTTTGCGTTTCTTGCCCGCGGGTATAATGTATGTGGGGGTTTGATCGAGAAGTTCATGGCGGTTTGAAAACGGGTCATCGAATGATATTTTCTTCTAGTAGCAGACGTGTCAGTACCACCTTTCGAGTGACATACAGATACTCACTTTCAGCAGTCTGTCCAGGTCTATACGTGTTACAGGAGGTTGTCTTTTTTCCCTGGGATCCTTCTTCAGCTCTCCGATATGTCCACCAGCTTGCCATAGTTGGGAATATGACCCGGATAAGCAGCTCATGAAGTCCGGGTGGAAATTAGAGAATTGGCCATGGATGTCCTCGTCGACCACACCTCTCAGATCCAAACTGGGTGTGCCTGTGGAGCCACGACCTTTCCGGAATCCTGTGTCGAGCTGGGCCGCAAGGTTATCGAGAAGATCCAAGACTGCCACGTAAGCGCTGCGCTGATCTTCTGTACGAGAATGCTTCGTGTACGTGCCTCGACTGTACTCATGGCAGAGATGTCTGGGCAAGTTGTACCCTAGGGGCGGCGCGTCTTTGAGAAGATCTTCCTTCTTGAACCCATAGACAGCGGAAATGAAGTCGACGACGGGATAGCCACGAATAACCTTGCCGGAGAGATGTCCATGGAGGTAGTTTACGATATCACCATTGGCATAACTACCGTCCCGACGGCTGCTGTGTGGAACTGGCTTTGGGCGAACGGGATTGGGAAACACTACATTCTACATGTCAGCACAGAGGCCAAAGACGACACAAAAGATACGTACCAGACATTGCAGATGCAACACGTCGGAGTACAGAGTGACGGTTTAGAGAACCATAAACGCGTCGCCGGACGAGTCCAAGCACATTTTCGTCAAGGGAAGCCGCATAGTGCTGCACTGTGGCCGGCAAAGGAACGACATCATGGCCAGTAGATCCAGCACCGTCCGACTCATGATATTCATACCATAAATTGGGATCTACCAAACCTTGGTCGGAGCCTGTGAGTCGAAGACGAGCATTGCAATAGGTGATGAGGCGAGAATGCAAGTGAGAGGGCGGGAGATAGTCGTTGAGCCGAGGGAAGTAGGCCGCGGCCGCCATCATGTCGCGTACTTATGCACCAGATTGAAAAATACAAGCCTCCTCTCGCTGATTGACAAGCTGGTATCGTAGTTGGACTTCAATGAAAGTGGCCGATAGACTGTCAGAGACACCGTGACGGTCAATGTCATGGTCGAACCAAGCAATGACTGAGTTGACTCGGAACTTCAGTAAGGAACGATTGTCTTCCGCACCGAGGTCAGCCAAGGAGACTTAGCATTCCAGTGGGATATAGAACAGATGGAACGTATGACTCATACACAGTGACGACGCTCATGCAAGAACGTTATCACGTCATCGTGTTGACTGACATACCTCTGTCCCCCAGATTCTCTTCACGAGTCCTGGACCTCACGCGCACGCCTGACTTCCGACTCTACCAACGAAATAAGTCGCGAGTGAATAGAACGTTGGTATCATTTCTACGATACTAATAACCTGCGGCATACTTGCATGTTACATTGACAGAAGACAGTAGACTCAGAGCCTAGGTAGTACAGTTACTACCCCCACTCAGTGCAAGCCTGAGGTTCTACACCTGTACACTAATAGAGTCCGAACCCTCCGAGTCAAGGTCTACCTTCAAGCATCTCATAAATGATTCGTAAGTCAAAATTCCCTCCCTTGCTGCAATGCTTTCGCTGACGGCCTCCTTGGATACCTTGATCTGGTCCGCCTCTGTTTCCGCGGATGCAAAGTGACAGGCTAGCCTCATATCGTCGGTGATCTCGAGCTCTGTCCTCTGAAGCTTCGCCATGAGAATCATGATGAGAGGTTTAACCCAGTCCCTGACAAGACTTTGGTAGTCTGCATGGACGTCGGACAAGATATTCCCCGCGTTCCTCAGAAACTCCGTCTTCTTCAATCCAATCAACCGAAGATCGTTGTGCAGCCATGCGCCAACGAGTCTCACGGTGTGCGTGTCCGGCACAAAACCTGCGACGAACCAAACTAACACCCAGAAGAATGATTCCAGGTCATGACGATACAAGTGCATCGGAACCCTCGTAAACTTGAGCAAGTCAAGGGCAATGAAGGGACCAGTACCAGTCCTGTATCGAGGCGCTTGAGCGGGCAATTCGTGGTCCGTGGATTTCACGGCATTGGGCGGATGATGTACTGTAGCATCCGCGGGTTGCTGTATAGTAGTGGTAGCAGGCTTTGTGGTAGAGGTGTCTCGATCCACGTGTGCGGAGATGAAGTCCTCGATGATGTCTGTCATGGATGCGCCCTCAAGACAGTTGACCCTGGCAAGATCCCAGTCGCAAAGAACACCGACTGCGCCCGCCGACGAGGTCCGATGGAACATGAGATTGTTGATACTGATGTCCCGGTGTAGAATCTGGGCTGACACGTAGACAGCACGATGTCCTGATGACATCGTAAACATCTGCGTCAGCGTACGATCAAGCAGAGCACGTAAAGGACAGACATACCTCTCACCACATCGATGAATATAGACTTGAACTCCATGACACTGTCCACCATGTTCAACGGCAAGTACTCCGTCATGATGAGCAACCGGCACACTCGCTCAGGTTGAGTGTCCTTCAGATCCATGAATGCACGCGGGAGACCCATCTCCGCCATGGTACGTGTGAGCGAACATTTGAGGTCCACGATGTGCTTCAGATATTTGTGCGTTTTAGGTGTCTTCGCGAGAGTAGTCCTGATCGCGCGAATGTTGCTATCTTCGCTATCTCGAGTCCTCGGCTGCCACGAGATCTTCGCCACTGTCTTCTCTGTTCCACACAACATCACTGAATCCTTACTGTCGGAGACCGGTAAGAGAGGGAGGACGATAGTGGCACGACCAACGGCACCGTGGGTGGGAACAACACGTCTGTCGGCAGACACGTCCAAAAGAAAGCGAAGGTCGTTCAACATGATCTCTCCGCAACCTTGAGCCCCAGAGAGATCAAGGATGACACTCTGGTACGTTTCTAGCACTTCGGAGGTCAACGATGGCGACGGGAATTTGAGCATCGGAAAGAAGCCCAGCTGCGAGGGGGTGGCATACTGGACAGCGGCGAGATAGAGGAGGAAGAAGTGGGGTTCATCGAGGAAGTCAAAGGGAGTGGCCTTGATGACACCGATGCGATCCATGTAGAAAATCGTCACTTTGAAGTCGTCAATCAGGATTCCCGTGGCATAGGATCTGATGCCATGAGATCCGAGCTCGTGCACGTACTTCACGGCCTGAAGCTCCTTGTGAGTCAGCAGCTTCTCTCTTATAGCGGATCGGCGGTCGGGATTGGCTTTTGAAGATGTTGAAGAGAGTGCGCCATTTCCTCCAGATCTGAGACGTTTGGCTGTACGAGGGATAGTAGATGCATCTGCATCAGGTGAGTCGACACCTTTCTTGCGTTTCGTTCCCTGCTTGGCGTTGGCAGACACGGAACGAGACGGCGCGGAAGGAAGAGGTAAAGTGACAATGGTTTCGTCGGGAGTCGCAGTAGGCGCACTGGATGTACTGGTGGACATCTTATTTCGCTATAATCAGATTGATATGCGTCAGGTATGTGGAGTATAAATCATGTGAGCACGTACCTTCGGAAGCTTCTTCAAATCAATGTTTATCTCGATCTTCGCCTTTTGCACTGCTGCGTCCTTCTTCAATTCTCCGCTCGACGCCGATGTAGTCCACTTCTGCTGCTCTGCGGCTGCGAGCCACGTCCTCAGAAAGTCAGGTTTGAGCTTCGTGAAGTGGCCCGCGACCTCACGATCTTTCATGTTGACCCATTCCGCCGAGTTCCCAGGAGCCATACGCCCATCCATGCATTCCTTTAACTGAGCCACGAGAGAATGAATGATGTTGAGCAGAGGTTTGTATGCGGTGCGCTCGGAGCTGCCTTTGTTGTATTTGCCAGCACTATACAGCGCGCAAAAGTTGCTAGGCAGAACGTAGCCATGTTGAGGAAGGGTATGCAGAAGATCCTCCTTCTTCATCCCATACACAGCGTGGATGAAGTCGACGACGGGGATGTTGTGAATGATCTTGTCGGCTAAGAGAGTGTCCAGGTATTCGTTGATCGCGTCGTTGTCGGTGCCTTTGCTAGTGCGGGGGGCGCTGTCCAAGCTGCCTTTGATAGGGGAGGGACCTGGACCGATAAATCGCGTGAGTTGGGTCACAACATCGAAGGTTGTATTTCATAGCGAGTGCTTACCTGCTACTGCAGATGCAGGGTGACGAGGAGGTGTAACAGGCTTGCGAGAACGGTTGTCGTTCATCGCGTCGTCTTCAAGCGTATTCGCATGATGCTGGATGATATGTGTAGTCGTATCTCCTTTACTGAAGTTGTCGGTCTCGCGATCCTCGTCGAGCGAGACAAGATTGGATTCGAAAGGGTTCATCTCGACGTCAGAATCGAGTGGGTGATGAGAGTGGAGAGGAGAGAAGGGATGAGACGATTGAACAGGGAGTAACACCCAATGGTCGGGAAGATAAAGCATGCTAGGCGACATCTCCGGGTTTTTACCAGGCAGATGGCCACCGGACAATGGACAGTCACGGTTGCCAGAAACGGACGTTGCCACTCGCTATTAAAACTCAGCGATCCTCATGGCACCCTTCGGAGTACCAATACGAGCGTCTTGGCAAGTAATTTGAGCGCGTGCCGAGTTTGCCGATAGCCGCATCTCCGACAGTCCATATGGCGCATTGTTCTTGCATTGTCCCTCTGTAATTTGTCTACAGTGCAAAACGGTGGTGTATGACTCGACGTTTCTGCCATGAGGTGTGCGCGAGGCTTTTGTGTGACTCCTGAAAGGGTTATTTGACACTCGAAGACTCGTTGTACACGTAACACCTCCTGGTCCCTGGATGTTTTGCCACACTGGTACTTGTCTCAGGCTGATTCAGCGGGTATATAAAACAGAAGTTACAGGCATGGCTACCATGATTTGGCTTGCGTACACCCTTACACTGGGGAACGAATTTAGTACTCGCACAACACTGCCATGAAAAACTCGTACATCAAAATATTCTCCCGTACTTCGACTTGCGATAATCCGCAACGCTTAGCAGTCTTGAGCTTGAAGACTCAGTCCTGAAGAATCCTCGTCAGGGCTCTCAGGGCTTCCAGCGATGTCGGTTTTGCTGATGGATGGATGTTTGCTATAAAACACAGAGTAGATATATTGTATATTGATGAGCGTACATATCGCGAAAAACAGACCTCCGAGTCTGATACAAAATTCGACCCAAATCGTTTCCCCTAGGCATAGCACTACAACTCTGTTACGCCCAATGTTGACATGAAGGACCGTTGATAGGTTATCAAGGCCTCTCGTCGAATGACGAGTGGTTATATGGCATCCTTGATGGCTACGACCTTGACATCCTGCGGACTGAACCAGACATCTTTCTCGATCCACGAATCGGTGAAGTGGCCTGTGAACTGTTTGTATACCTGCTGTAAATTCTGGCGAACAAGCCGGAAAGACGTGCGCAGGACCACGCGATCCCCAGAGTTTTGTACTCTTCATGAGCGACTCTAATGATCGCTGAAAGGTTGGTCGGCTGATTGATATCGCTCGCCTTTTGGCTACCAAGCTGTGTTAAATTGGTGTTCAATCAACTTTGGATGTGGTCTACGGGGTCAAACGTCGCGATAAACCACGCGAGGATGTTCAGGGATTTGACGAATAAGTAGCGGCAAAAGGAGAAGACTTTCCTTCGGAGGTCCTCGGAGTCAATTCGGCTTGTCTTTCTGTACGCCGAGTCCAGAGCCCAGACCAAGTAAAATGCACAGTGATATATCCTGAGAACGAGGGGTCAAAACACAGCCTATAGTAGGTTCGCTTCTGAAAAACCGATCGTCAAGTCATTTCGAGTCAAACAGGTACAAGATGAATGCGCACGTCAAAATAGACAGGATCTCGTCCTCCGAATCCTGCCAACTTGAAGGGCGATGATTGCAGTCCGGTTTCCTCAACTCGAAGGTCAGGTTCTGGAGTCTGGACATGCGCGTATGCAGTAAGATCAGATGACGACGATGGCTGATCACTGTAGGCTATGATCTAGCGCATGTACAAGTTGAACATGCCATACATGTCGAATAATAAAGCAAGAGCATGCGCCAGAAGACCATGACTTGTCGAGTTTAACTTTCTGAGAATGATCGTCATCACGTCATCACGCTGACATCCCCATTCCCTTACGCGCACGCCTCAAAACTTGATGTAGTTTACTTCTATAGAAAAAAGCTGGGCTATAACGTATAGTCTACATTTGAGAGTCAAACCCCCACGGAGGACGGGAGGGTCTAATACAGTACATTTTACACCAAATACGATGGGGAGGAATAAAAACTAGTGATGTTAGTTGGACACGACGAGCGGGTTAGCGATGATGGATGAGCGTAGAGATGTCGACGAGAGAACGAAGGTGAAGACGAAGAGAGGAAGGAATATAGAACAGACAGAAAGGAACGAACAACTACAAAAGATAAAAGAGAGGTATGTACGCAGTGATATAATATATACTAACTAACGGTGGAGAACCAGTTGAATGATAGGCTGTGCTTCAAACCAAAACTAACAAGAGTCTCTGATGAGGGAAATAGATCAAAGTGCTACGGTGCGCTATAACGCGCGTTTTGCCAGTAGAGATCCAGGTTCGAACACAGGAGCAGCAACAACCTCGTGCGTCTGGACGGGCCCGATGTTCAGTAAAGGCTGCGTCGGCCGTTTCCGCGTGCCCGCTCGGGAGAGCGCAGCTCCGGGGTTGTTGGTAGGTCCGACGCTGGCGGTGTTGGTGTTGGTGAGGACGTTGCGATCTTGATACAACACATACGACTGTAGTCACAGGTAGAAGTCAGTCAGATTCTGGGTCGGTAGCAAATACGAGAAGACTCACACGAGCGAGAAGGATCTTCTCTAGCCAGTTGGCTCCCTCCTTCTCTCCGCAAGAGAACAGATGCATATAGTCGGATGTATCCTCAAAGAACGAGAGGTTATCCGTTGACTTGATCGCAAAGACATACCCCTTCGGCGCTTTCTGCACGCGGGTGACCGTGTACGCGTCAAAGTTGTGGAGGGAGCACAGACAGACTTGGTCTTTGCCCTGATGAATAAATACGCGCCATGAGACACACGATAACAAAGGAAGAAAAGAAGACGTACAGATTCTTTTTTCGACAACCACAAGCTATGCTCCCTTAGCTCCAACCACCGCTTCTGCCATTTCCCGCGTTTGTACTCATGTTGAACATACCCGCTGAATTTCGGCGAGCTCGTCGGAACGGCCTAGATCACAACGACAATCAACCCCACACGACGATTCCCAAATAAGAATGAAGACGCACAATACGACTCAAGAGCGGCGCCAGCGTCGTCATCTTCGCCATGAACGTATTCGTCGTCTTATCCGCAACCCACGACCCCGACACGCTCGTCAACAGCTCAAAACTCCTTACAGGCCGTTCTACACCACCCACGCCCATCAGCATACCACTCCTCAAACCAAAGTAAGTGAGCACTCACCCATGCCGAAATCATGGCAAATCTCCCACACCATCCACCCCGCCTGCGGCCCCAGATTCGGGCCCCCATGCAACTGCCCCTGCTTCTCTAATATCCGCAACACGTCCCCAATACTCGTCGTCGCGTCCACCTCGACCTGGCAATACCTTTGCGACCCGCATATGAACACGCGCTGTTGCCACGTCTGTTTCGGCGGCGGCAGCGGCTGTTGTTGCTGAGACGGGAACGTAGTCACGACTTCCGCGGAGGGGAGAGGCGGGAGAGGGGGACGGCGGGGCGAGGATGTGGGCTGGTACTCGTCTTCGATGCTGGGTCGGCGAGACCGGGACGTGCGGCCCGTTCTAGTGTTGAAGAGTGACCTTCATGCGGGTATGGTTGCATCTCTTGACGTGGAGGGCCTCGTCTAGATACACTCGTAGTGCTGCGTCCAAGCTTGACGTTCGCGTCCAATGGGACTGGAGGCGGCGCTGTCGGGTCGTGTTCGCTCTCCGTAGCCCGAGACCGGTGGAAGGAGCGCTGAGGACGAAGCGTGCGTGAGCCTTCGTTTGCAGTGGGCTCTGGTGGAGCGCGAAACTGCATCGGCGGATGGGGTGCAAGTTCCTGAGAGGGCTGCTGAGAGTGCTTCCCGGACCCAAATCCAGAGATCCCCATGAGCTTCGCCCGCAGATCGGTTGCTGAGAACGGGTTGACGCTATTGCTAGGCAAGGTCTTCGTGCGGGTCCGCGTAGTAGGCTTGTTCGGAGACGGAGTAGCCCGCAACGCTTCCCTCGCATCCGCCAGAGCGCTCGACTCCTGGTTGAACGACCCATACCCACGAGACCGCGGCTGCTGCGCTTGAGGTTGAGGTTGGACCTGAGGAATGACAGTGACGGAACTCGAGGCTTTACTCTCCGCCCTCTTCTTCCGCCGCATGTCGTTCTCATCTCGGACCTGGCGACGAATCGTCTTCTGAGCCTTCAACGCAGTGGGAATCTGCCGTGCAAGAGGCACGTCATCGTCCGTCTCCGAACGTTGCTCCTCACATGCTGCCGACCTCGGTGGGGGTGCGACCCGAGTCTTGGCTGAAGGCTCCTCGAAGCCATAGTCGTCCTCGCTGTCCGACGTCTCCTCCGAATCCCTCTCGGCGTTAAATGACGTCCGGACAGGCGGACGCCTGTTCCTGCGGTCATCACCGTCTCGTCCACCACCATGCCCACCACCACTGCTCCCGTAACTGTAATCACCACCACCACCACCGCTTGACTCGCCCACACCCCGTCTTGAGTTCCCAGAACCACCACCGTAGGATCCATTATGCTCACTCCGTCGGCCACCACCTCCCGAACCTTCACCTCCATCTACTGCCTCTTCCACCGCAGTGACATATTTCGACTCACCAGGGTCCGACGAACTGGTCGAGCTCGACCTAGACAGTTGCTTAGGCAACGGCGGCATCGGCGGAGCCAAGCAGCCCACATCTTCGTCCAGCACAAAGGGGGGCGTCCTGGTCTTCATATATCGAGTTGAACGGCGTATTCCCCGAAGACGAAAACGGCGTACGCGTCGTCGACGACGACACAGTCGAATCCGTAGTAGACACCGACATGGACATGGACATCAGAGTGGGAGAGAGGCTCTCCTCGCTCGAGTCCGAATGGAACGTCAAGAAGTCCTCCTCGAGGACCCCGTGATCCGATTCCACGTCGTACGCACGCTGCGACCCACTCGCGCTCGACCGATCCGACCCGCTCGACGTGCTCGCCGGTGAGATCGGCAGGCCAGCCAATAGCGATGACTCAGGTGACCACTCCAACGTCTGGCTCTGCTGGCTCGGTGTGCGCCGATGGGAGGGGTTGAGTGTCCGGATCGTCTCGGCGGACGTCCCAGGCTCAAATTCATCTCCCGCTACGTGTTTAGCATCCCCTGAGCCCATTTGTCCTGACGGAGGATAGCCAATAGCTTCCAGGGCCGCGTGAGAGGACATCTCCAGCTGCGCGAGATCATGATGAATAGAGAAGTCGTCCAACGGGGATGTGAGGTCGATATATCTGTGCGAAGGGAACAGCACAGAATAGCTCGAGTTTATAAGCGCTGACCCACGCCTGATGTGAGAAGAATGAGGAGGTGAGGGGAAGTCGTATGGCATGGTACCAGTGGCTTCATCAGGGGGTGACGCACAGAATGGGTCTAGCTGCTGCGACCCCGAAAGCGTCCGAAAAGAAGGGTACGGCTCAGAGTGAGCTCGGGTCAACCCCGGCCCATCTGCTCTCAAGAGTGTCGAATCCTCATCTGCATACAATTCAGCATGCGTCCACGCTTCAGCTCGGGAGGATGATTCGGCAGCAAAAGCATCGTTGACGTCATGGTCATCCATGTCCATGTCCATGTACGAAGAATGGGTTTCTGAACTGGCGTGGAAGTCGACAGGGGACGCAACCAAAGGACCACTGAGAAATGACGAGTCCCTGATCGTCGATAGCCCTGAAGGTCTCCTCGAAAGACTCGGTCTCCTCCGAACGAACTCGTTCATCTCAAGACCAGGAACGCAGGTCACGCTTTCCGAAATCTCTTCATCGTGCACAGCACGGTCAGCACCTGCTGAAGATTGGCTCTGCCACGGTTCGTACGGTAATTGCGCACCAACCCGTCCTCGCCGTACCTGAAAACGCGTTATCGCGTGCACATAAGCAACCAATAAGAAAATGATTAAATATATTGCACATACCATAGGTACCACGGTCTGTGCCTGAGCAAGAGTGTGTAGTGAAGGCAATGAGGGACGCGCTTTGAATGCAAGTCGAGTATGCGCGGGACGAGCCTGACCATGACCGGAGGACCGAGGTCGTGACGGCAATCCCATGGACTTGCTCCGGGACACGAGGGACGGAGGGGATGAAAGGGACACAGTGGGCGCGTCGATCGGTGATTCGGAACTTGATGATGTGCGAAATGATGGATAGGACGTGTCGTCGGTCTCTACAAAGCTGTGTTGTGATAGTGGCGAGCGTGGCGAGGGCGAAAGACTAGGTAGCGCGTCCAGAGCAGAGCTGGAACGAGAGGTCGAGTTGGCACATGACATGGAAGAGCTCGAGCTTAGAACCGAAGGGCCTGAACTCAAGTCTGCGAAAGGGTCATCGTCGAGAAGGTCTGAGGGAGGGGAATTCCGTGGAGGGGAAATGGGAGGTGACAAGGCGGGACTAGGTGGGATGCTGAGCGGGACCGCTGGTAACGTGGAAGCGGCAGCTGAGAGTGATCGGACGCGTGTTGGAGAAGGGGACGACTCATTCGAAGAGCTAGACTGGAGAAACGGTGGAATAAGAATAGACTGCAAAGAGCGACGGTTTTTGACCATGTTGAAATACCCAAAATCTTCTACGTCCGACTGCGCAAGTGGGTGGGATGTCTCGCTGTGGTGGTTGTGATGTTCGGAAGCGAACGTGGACGCCTCGAATTCGGGAGAAGGCAGAGGTGAGTGAAGAGGAGAGGGGAACCTAGGAAGGAAAGTGTGCTGAAGGGGAAAGAAGGAGTGTGAGTTGGGCGAAAGTCAAAACGGGCAGGAGAAGGAGTGGGATGGGGAGGATTATCGTGAGGGAAAATGCCGCGTAAACAACGCAACGTGGTCAAGAAGAACAAACTGTCGGTGGGTTTATTACCAAGGATGTACACAGACTCCGGCGGTAGAAACGGAATGGAAACGTAAATGCCCCAGTTGCAGATTTGAAATGAGCGGGTGGGTGCGTACTGATGAGAGCAGCAACGCGGACCCGACCCACCAGCAACCGGAAGAGCGGGGGAAAGCCAGGTGCGATGTACTCACGTTCAGGAGGTCATCAAAGAGGTCTTCTTGAGACGCTTTGAAAAGCGTGGGCTCTGTGAGAGTGGCAGGGTCCGCTTGAGTGGCGTCAAAGCGGATTCCGTTCGGCTGGATGCGCACGAGAGTTGGCCAGAGGTCGTGTAGGACACTGTCGAGGTTGAAGATAGCAACACCTGGATGCTGGCTTGCGGTTTTGCGTAGACGTGATGGTTGTCGGAAAGAAGAAGATTGAGAAGACTGTGTGTCGGAATGGAGGGTCGCCATAACGGAGGCCTCAGAAACCAAGAAGAGACGAAATCTAGGCCCGTAGAACAAACAAGAAAGATTGGGAACAGAAAAACGAGGGACGGTGTATGTAGAAGGGACAACACAGCGATCTCTAATTTTGAGGGCGTAGCAGAGGCGTCTATTACGTAACGGTCGCGACCGACGCGTTCACCGACGACGACAACGACAACGACAACGACAACAACAACACAAGTTACACAACAGACTCGCAACATACCATCATTCACCGCCCACAGTACGCTGCCAGCCACAGACGATCCCCGCATACACGTACATCCCAGACACCTTTCAGCAGCTGCTCTCTCGGAAATACCCATCGGGCTGGACTCCTCTCACAGACCCGACCCCAGTTTCAATTTTCCACATGCTCCCGTCTCAATCTGCACATATACCGACCCCATGCGCCCGAGATCAACATCCGCCGTCCCGCAGGTTCACCGGTCACCATCCACGGCTGCCGTTGCCACCACCAGCGACCATTGTGGCGTGCTAACGGGCAAACCGCGCACACGCTCTGCGCAGTCGCCACCATGCCAACACTCATTTGTGCACACCAACTTGGACCCTCCTCTTCCGTCGCAAGGTACGCAAAAGGTACCACCCAATCCCTGTAGGGACATTTCAGGTACAACTCTGCCTCCGTCTTTACCAAGAATAACACATGTAGGACTGCAGATCGATATCAGTTGACAATATTCCAGAGTATATTCGTGAGTCACCTGTTCTTAATTTCCGCAACGGATGCCAGAACATGTGTCTCGTGCGTGCGCAGCGCACGTAAAAATCCCCTCTTTGAACTGCGTTCCCTCGCCGCTAAAACCTTGAGATACAGGCAGACGGGCGTCGCGCCAGCACGCCTTTCTTGTCGATTTAAGACACAGAAGACACTCGACAGAAGGCCGTTCAACACAGATTCACGTCAAAACTGCAATCTGTTGATCATCGATACCGGTAACGAGGTAAAACTCCCAACGGCACCGTGTCGGCCGAAAGACAGAGGATGTTGTATGTCAATGTATGTTGTATGTCAATGTATGATGTATATAGCATCGGTATAAATAAAGCTGCGTTCGTTCGAGTCGCTCAGCCCGTTAGGGAGGGAGGCCCGTAGACGTACTGGGAGTGCGCCGAGTGTCTTGGAAGTCCCACAGCCGGCGCAAGATACGTAGGGTTTTGAGTTCTGACAAACCAATCATGTACACACGTGAAGCAAACGTGGTCGATGCGTTATCCCATCTTTACACTCTCCCTGCCACCCTGACCTATGTTCAATGTTGTCCGTACGTGTGTCTTGGCTTGAATACACAGCGATAACTTCCAACCAACTGTGGCGCCAGCTTCTCGCGATCGACCACACGATGCACGCCGCAGGAACTTGCTCACTATAGCGGTAAGTAGGTTCTGAACAGGACCGTAAGCATTGTTATCATGATATTTATTATTACGGAGTGGCGGAGGGCGACAGACAGATAGACAGTGTACATCGATGATTCGGCCAGGCCTTCAGAATCTACAAAGAGGGTGGCTCATTATTTAATGCCATGTCCTACACCTACGCGAGTCTATGTAGTGCAGATATACAGGCTCGGTGCGAGTTCCGTTTTCCAGGATGATGTAAAAGTAAGCAGGTCACAGACAAGGAGAAACATCCTATCTATAATGATTCCTTATAACATACCACGACTTAGTATCGACGCTCGATGTCCAACGTTCAATCAAGAGGCCAATGATCTGCACATATGTCGATGACCTGCGGCCCAATCCCTATCGGGGACGAACAAACAGTGCGTCAGGAAAGATAGGTGAGGAATACAGAGACCGACTTACAACTGTTGGTACTTGCGACTACAGTACAAGACCCGGTAGCAGCCCCTGCACACACATAGTCGGTGGTATACAAGCTGCGCAGAACATGCACAGGCGCTCGAAAAGCATCGCCTCGGAATATTTCAATACGACGGCTCATTAATCATTGCTGAGCTCGGACGCCTGATTCGCGATTGGGACTCGGAAGCCTTCTCTCAGATTGAAAATTGCTCCGTATTTCGTCAGACCAGACCTCGAGGATATTCGTACATGTATACCATGCATTCGACGATCTTAGCCGATTGGCCTGCAAAGAAGCCGATGTCCAGCTTTCCAATCCCTGTCGTGAAAAACATCGCCGGTGCATTGGTAAGCAAGGGCAAATGTGAGGCGTGAACGGACCACTCACAACTTTTGGCATTGCCGATTGCAGTACAAGACTCGAAAACATCCTTTACAAACCCGCATCCGGTGCAGGTCGGGCTGCACGTACACTCCTGAGCAAGCGCACGCGTTCGAATAGCACCGTTTCGGGATCTTCCAGTACCGACACTCATCGCTAGGCCTGGAGGGCTGCTTCGCCGGGGGAGTCGTCTCTCGGATGTCTGCTGTCAAACCGAATACTTTCCCGTATGCCAGCCAGGCATTATGGGCTTTGGTCTTCATCCTGATAAGCTTCTCCTCGTCGTAGGTTAGGGCGGCAAGAATCGTATCCAACGTCTCGTGCCAGAGCATTATCGTGTTGTCCCTCATATGTTCTCCGACTGCAGCGACACGAGTGCAAGCGTGAGCGCGTGTCGCAAATTCAGTGAGACCGACTAATAGCTCAAGCACAACTTCAAAATTGTCCTCGAGATCAGCGCCAGTCCACATATGGGAGAAGACTGTGGCTCACAATCGAGAGTGCCTTCTTCTTCTTCATATTGAGCCAAAGTAAGAGTAACACTGTAGATGGCAGTGATATTCAGTTGTTTGGACAAGTAAGACTCTTGTGCCATCGGATGATGAGATTGTTCCGGTCTACCGTCTAGACGTAGCAGGAGTCTTCAACCATATGAGCACAAGATGTTCGACAAAAAAAACCAATGAGCCACTCACACAATAGCATGAGTCAAATCCGACAAGGTAAGTAGCTTCACGCCGTACTTAGAGGGGCACACTTGTCTATCATGTTGTGAGCGGCACATCTGTCTCTGACAACAGAGTAACGAGATAAGAATGAGTTTTGATAAGAGAGGAGCGTGGACTTGAGCAACGACTTCGGGTGCGAATTCAACGATTCTCAATGTCAGAGAGACCGCCGCATAGACATCTTCGCCCTCTACTCGCTCATCTCGCAATACGAGACATAATCTTTTGATAAGATCTTCCGGGAAGGGGTGAGGAGCGGAGGTCATGACGTCTCCTACGACGGAGGGGCCTTTTGGATTAGCCATTACCGCCACATGATGGTCGGTCAGAGCACGCCAATAGTCACCAGTCGGAAAGTAGGTCCATGTGTACAAGTGAACTTTGATTCCATAGGAAGAAAATGGATACACACTCCCTCCCCAAAGCTCCCTGTTGATTGCAGTAAGTGACCGTGTCATATTTGTTGAGACATAGAACTCACTTCATGAGAGCGAATTGCTGAAACACAGCCACCATGAAGCTTGAAAGTCTGCCATATGTGCCCGGCAGCACCAAATACGGAGAACGAAAGGTATAAGATTCGGGGAGGACGTGCATGAGACGTCGGTGATTCCATAGGGCCTCGCAAAGACGGTCGTGTTTGTCCATGACGTTCTGCACGATGTGAGCGACCATTATTTCTGTCCCAGAGGGAGATGCAATGTGCAGCACGAACGAGGAAAGCAAGGTCAAGATCTCGAGGCTGTATGCCACGTTCTCCAAAAAAAGAGACATTGAGTCCGACATTTGAGGCAGGCTGAGGCTTGAACATACCTTGAAAGAGCCAGATTCTAGACAGTACATATCCGGTTCCGACACGATATCCATCAAGATACCCGGCAGACCGCTTTCCTCATAGACATACCATTGTGGCGTGATATTTGGCGGCATTATGTCGCCTGGATGCGTGTATCCGGGCGCGAGGGTATGCAAAAGTCGGATGGTTTGTGGGTGCTGGTTTCGATGTAGGTAGAACATCCATTGGGCCACATTCTCAGGTTCCAAAAGTGCCACTTGTGTCCAATCCACGGAGAGAACGTCCACGGTACCGTCAACGTTCGTACGCCCGAACTGAGTGAGTGGAGGGAGAACTTCGCTTGCGGATGGGCCGTGGTCGATAGACGCAATATCGGCAGTGGCGTCATTGTCACCACCGTTAGACTCGGTACTGTTAGTAGACATCTAGAGCTACTTCAATTTCTGGTCTTCAGTTGGAGAACTCAATAAATATAATCATGATTACTGACCTGATGAGGGTTAGATTGTGACTGTCTGGGATGGGATGAGGACAGATGGGGCGTCCAGAATGGGCGGCTGGGACATCTTTGTTACATGCGCGTCTATACACACAGCCTGTAGGTCAAAACATTATTGATGCGACATCACTGTGGACGACACAATGAAAAATAAGGACAATAACTGCAGATGAGTAGATTCTTGAGTCGCCGTTTGCATAAGCCAGAGAGAGACTTACCTCTTGTACTCGCGACAAATACCAGACGACGAGCTTGTACTATGGCAGTCGGGTTTCGATCTTAACGATGATGCAGCTAACCTTTGGACTCACCGCAGATTTGAAACCGACTCGGGGTGAGATGACCTACGCTCGAGGAGGTGAAATCGGATTTCGAACTAGCCTGTATGCGGTTGTGAGGCTGACGGCTCAGGGCCTGTTTTCGGATGCTCGTCTAACTCGAACTAAGTCGTCCAGGAGGGTGAGCTAGCTCTCACGCCAATTTGGCGGGTAGTTCGACTTCGACGCAGACTGAGTTGGAGCATCCGGATTCCTAACCTCCCTTGGAATGACCGAGTACACCGAGAGTGGGACGGCTCTCGGGGGTCTTCGGAGAGTGGGCGAACCCAAGCGCTCGGTGGTGATATGACGGCGGGAGAAACCGGGTTTGGCCACTTGAATCGTCGGGGTCCATCGAGTGCGGCGGTAAGCTTGCTGTAGCGAGCAAGAAAACGAGCATCTTATCCCCGAGACGACGCGGACCACGTTGGGGAACATTGTCGACACAAGCAAGCCGATTGAAAATGCGTGTCTGCAACAAGAGGCAACAAGAGGACATCATCAATCCTTTGCGTACCTCGCTTCCTTGGAGCCTGCGATGTGTTCCTCCAACTTCCTTGTCCGCCGCGGCATCGGCATTAATGCGACCTACAAACAAAGCTAAGGACGTATCAAGCACCAATATCGCGTTGTCGACGAACGCGCTATGTTCAGCACTGAACGCACAGACATCCATCACCCGAGACCAATCGTCAACACGATCTCAAAACACACAACACACACCGAATAAATCGCAGAAAAGTCGTGAAATAGTGAATTATGCAGTATGTACCCCAAATACGAGAGTGTTCACAACAATTCCAAGATCAAAACGTTGTTGTTACATTTATCCCTCGAAGACGAAGTGAGCGCCAACCTACAACCATAGAAAACGTGATCAATTCAATGATGCCATTCACGTTGAGAAGCAAAATATTCTCGTACCTTGTGGGCGGGGCCAGCGGGGTTAACCTCGTTCAACTTTTGGGTGTCGAGAGCCAGACCGAAGGAAGCCCGGACACCAGGACGGAGGGTCTGGGTGTAGCCTGAAGCGAGACCCAAGTGTCAGAGAGTGAACAGATCATGATAACGTGCCAAAAAACTAACCGAGAGCAAGGATACCGTGGTTGTTGATCTTTGCCTTGAGGAATCCAGCACCGTCGAGGAAACTATCCACGACATATAAACAACCCACTCTACAGACCACAAAAACGAGTAGGTACTCACGCCTTAGCACCGACCTCCAGAGAGACACCCTGGGTGGTAGCCTTGGTGTCGTAGATGGCCTTGGCACCGGCCTCAACGTCGTTGCTGACGCGGTGGTAGTAGCTGGCAGCGAAGGTGCTCAAGTTTCCGAGACCATGGAGGGTGACGGCGTATTCAGGGGCGCTGAAGCCGACGGCAGCAGCGTACCGAGTGACCTTACCCTCAGTGACGTTGTAAGAAGCCTCACCACCGAGAAGGAAACCGTCACGGCCAACAACAGTGTCAGCGGTGAAAGTCGGGCCCTACGAAAGTTGTGTTCCCAAGTTAGAAACAGGCACTTTTTGCAACGCGTCAGCAGGGGGGACGTTACCTTGAAGACATCAAGGAAAGCACGGGTGTGGAGGCCGGGCTGCTTGTAGATGGAAGAGAACAAGGCAGTCCTCTTTCCGCTGTCAGGGAGGAGCGTGGTGCTCAAGTCAAACTTGAGACCTTTCGCGAGGTGGTTCTCGGCCTCAATCTGGGTGCGGAGGACGTTGGCGGTCGTCCAGGCCTGGGTAAAGACAACACCGTGGGCCTTGTCGGAGTACTTTGCCTCGACATCGCCCGCGATGAGGTTGCTCTTGGCATCCTGGTTACCAGCGACCTTGAAAGCGACGTTGGTAGGAGTGGTGGTCTTGACCTCAATGGAGGCTCCGTTGAGGTAAAAGTCCTTGCCCAGCAAGTCATTGGAGGACTTGCCGAGATCCTACGTGTCACGAAAAGCAAAACGTGAGTATCTTCTGGGCATCGCGAAATACGAACTCGACAATGAAGAAGACATACCTTCCAGGATGGGGGAACAGGTTGAGGGAGAGACATGACGAAGATTGAGTGACGTTGAACGAGGAGTTGAAGGAAGAGGGCGGGGGAAACAGCAAGACGCGCTTTATGATGGGTGCCGGGTCCGGCCGGAACTGCGACTGCACGTTGCTCGCACTCCCCCGACTCCCGGCTCCGGCTGCACGATGCCTCACCTCTACGAGCTTGGCCCGGAGTTTACATCCTCTCTCTCTCAAACCTGTCAAAGGCGTGCTCCTTTTCAAGTTTCTTCCGATCTGCAACTGTAGCACGCTGAGAGTGGTTCGCCATTTCTAGCTTGTCTCGTCTATCTTGTTGTATAATTCGAGTTCATGAATCATGACGACCAGTGGCGTCATATAACACGACGAATTTCGTCTTCACTGGTACCGTAGGCTGAGGATGATGCATATTTTTCGTAGCCGAGATAGATTCAGTCAAGTGCTACATCGAAAGACAGATAGGGTCGCTGAAATAACAACCGTGAACACTAGTCGGGATAGAATTTAGAAAGAACATCATCACCCGATGGCCGACTCCGATGCTCAGAGTACTCTTTGTTTCTGTAAGGGTAGGCTGATTAGGGTGCCGCTTGTATGGGAGAGTACCTATAAAGCTTTGGGCAATGTCGAAGAGCGTATCGTCAGAGATACGGATACTCGTGGCATGATACCATATCCTGTGAAGAGTTCAGTCATGTTGATTCTCGATCAATGTAGCATTGTTTTTGCGAAAGCCCAGCCTGATGTTGGTTGAAGTTGTCGACAGTAAGTCTGACCGATAAATGCATTACTGACGCGTCTCGGAAACGATTGGCTCATCTGAACTATCGACACCGTGAGCGGGTGGTGCTAGCCTTGTGTAACAGGCATGCTGCAGGTAATCACAGATGCAGGTCAAAGATTGTGTGAACATGATGGACGCGAGCTCGATACTGGGATCTAGTATTGCAATCGGAGGATGACGGGAGACTCGGCGAGAGCCTTGTAAAACTCATGGGAGTCGCGTGTGTTATCAACCAACTGCTACATCTGTGGGGTTTCTCATCTTCAGTGACGAAAGCTACATGAGGCCTGCGACTACACGTTCTGTCAGAGGAGGATAAATCATAGCTGGAGACTCTCAGAGTTAGAGAGGTTTCAAGTTGAGAGAGACATGCGCCAACGGCAGCTGCCGAGAGCTTCAAACACCGCCGATTGCCAGTGGCCCAGGGGCCGTTCAAGAGGTTTGCTGCCGACCAAATATCTCTGAGCGTGATATCGCCCAAATTGACCACAATTTCATCGTGAATGCTCGACTGGAAACCGACAATGGACAGGGATTCCATATTCATTCGTGGCTGTTTTGGGGACGCATCTCAACACGGACTCGCACCGAGCCCTCCAATGTCCTCGAGCTCGACCTTCATGTAGGCGTATTCACTTGACAACACGGAGCAAGAAGAATGGAAACGTCGAGATTGCAAACACTCTAGATTCATGCGAAGTCTCTCTGCAATCTTAGTATGTCGCTGTGAATTGAAAGTCTAAGACATACGAGTTGCTGACCACGTCACCGCAGAAGATAAATGCATCTCCAGCTTTTTCTCCAGTACGAAGGAAGACGACGACCTGATACCTATGGATAGTGACGTACATGTCTCGCTGGAGAGTCTCTTCAACGGCAGGGTCATTGGCGATTACCCTCCGGCGGATTTCATTCATGCCGTGTATGGAATGAAAGCTCGCCGTTCCGAGTGCAACACTTCGCAATATGGTACTTCATACCACATTCATACACACACTGCTCCGTTTTAACGCACAGGTGCTATGAACAACTATCTGCAGCGCATGGTCAACGCGTCGGAGGAGCTGCTGGGACATCGAACTGTTGAGTAACCGTTCAGCACGCAGGGTTACCAGGTCTCACTTTCCGACAGTTTTGCGGATGTGAAAAACCACTTCGATTGCTGTTTCTAGCTTGTGAAATCTGGGCGGAATTCCCCAGTCCCCATCGACAGAAGAAGGACAAGCAAGAGTCGCTCTGATGTGAACGGCGTACTTGTGAGTCCTTAATCTACCTTGATTCTTGGTTACTCGGAAAGTACGGAGTCAGATCTTTCTCCACTGGGTTTCTCATCGAGGATTACAATGACCTTGATCTACATGGACCGCATTGGCGTCGTCAAGAGCACTCCATTCGATGTCATTGACGAATTCCACTTATTTGTGCTCTACGTCACCGCCATTCAGCATAGCTTTCCGTCCCAACTTGGCTCCCCTCCCCCCCCACCCCCTGCTTATGTTCTCGGAAGGTTCGATGTACGCTGATGTGCTGGACACCTACGGAGATGCTGTTCTCGATCTCTCTGGTGCCCAAGATGTTCATGAGAACGCTTTAGTCGATCTGCGCCTCTCAGTGGGCAGGTTTATCCATTCCAACATGCGACGCAATCGGCCGTGGTACAACCGTCCTCTCAGTCAAGGCCGTCACAGACAGAGAGTCGGAAGTGAAGCTGTGTGGGAAGGATAAGACGATGGCGAAAATCTCGTGGCAACCCAGGAAACGTATTAGCGAGGACCTCCATATCCGCGCTGTGAGGATCTGTACGCGAAATACCCAACGAAGCACCATCTCCCGAAACACACCGTCGATACGCAATGCTCCCCGCAGCGTACGACGGAGGAGCTGGATCTTCCGGGGGCCTTCATGATGATTCTACCATAGGACAACACCCCAGACCGCGTCTGCAGGATCCCAGTCATGACGGAATACAAGCCTCTCAGGAGTGTGAACGGGTTTGACGAGTTCAAAGCCGTATTTGTAGGGGTAGTGAGAGATATTGTACGTCCTTGGCCGTCGTTACTCTCAGTATTGTTGACGTTTGCCCCTCAGGACACCATGCTGCTTATGAGACATCCCGTATTCTTCACCGTGACATCAGTATCAACAACATCATGTTCTATCGGGACCCGGGGCGCGGTGTTGTCGGGGTTCTATGCGACGGGGACTTCGCCAAGAAGCTGCCTGAGGGAGGCGTAACAATGGACACCATCGTGGAGGACATAATCCCCCCCCCAGTTGGAAACCAAGTCGAAAGCGAATCCGGATAACACTGTCAAATCCTTCAAGGTCACAGAGGTCAAAACTACGCCAATCCGGCCGAACATACCTGGGGCCATGTCGCCGAGTGGCTGGACTCGGAACTGGAAGCTGTCGAGGACAAAACGACCTTGTTCGTGACGAGGCCCGCCACCGAAGCCCTTTTGGAGAAGGTGCGTCCCGATTACCGAAGTCTACTTTCCACCTGGGTGTGCCCAATCAACAACAAGACCATGAAGCCTCTTCTTGGAGGCCAAGGCCGTGCTGGACATCAAGCAGATCTGGGTTCGACAGCATGTCGATGGAGCGGACGATGAGGTCAAGACGGATATCGCTCGTACGTCCAAGAAACTCAGAACGCGCGTGGAAGAACGGGAGCGGATCCTTACCTGCAACGCTTTCATGCAACGCCTTGGTGCAACGCTGTGAGGCACTGTGCATAGATTTGTATTCGTTCTCTATCCATTTCTTCTGCAGTGCTCTCTCGACGAGATGTATATTCAGTCTGACTACTTAGTGTAGGCCGTTTGTACGTCTTTTCTTAGTCCTGCACATCATATATTAGTCAGCTATCTAGAACTAGTAGTACTATAACTCTGCTTCTACACCAATTCTATCCTTACGTCGCATCGTCCTACCTCGTCTGAGTCTCGGTCCTCGAACATGCCGCCACAATACATTTCTGCTGATGTGCGTACTGCTATCAAGTTCGCCTGATCAGTGGGCTTTACCGAACCTCCAGGAACTGGCATCTCTTATGAAGAGCGGCAAGACCCCGATGAAGGACTACTTCGTCGTGGACGTACGAGATGACGACCGAATCGGTGGTCATATCAAAGGATCTCACAACGCACCGTCGTCAGATTTCCTGACGAAGGTCGACGAGTTAGTGAAGCAGACGAAAAATGTCCCGACGGTGATCTTCCATTGCGCGTTATCGCAGGTTCGGTGAGCACTTTCACATTTCTGCAGGAGACGTCCACTGTTGAGCTTGATTCCATGGTAGAGGCCCCAAAGCTGCCAGGGTGAGGTTAAGTTCTCTTCGCGACGTCGGTCGCATTCTCACAACCTCTCCGCAGATCTACTTAGAAACGCGAGACCTGCTTCAATTAGATGGTGAAGACAGTCAGTATCAGGTGTACATCTTGCGAGGAGGGTTCCAAGATTTCCAGGCGAAATATAGAAATGATCCTGACTTGGTTGAGCACTGGGACGAGGAAATCTGGGGGCAGGAGTGGTCTATATGATCTGCGACGAGACATGGAATAGGGCAAAGTCATTATGTGTATTGCGTTTGTTCTTTCTATTGTATCCATAAATTTGACGACCTCTCCGTACACCCTAGTCGAGATTCGCAGCACTTGTCTAGGATTCTTCCGACCGGGGTGGACATAAAAGTCGCTACTTCGCCTTCTGTGAGTCGGCCTTGGGGTCCCCGCCTTCGGCCTTAACAAACCGTTTGGGCATTCGCTCAACGACCTGCTGTACTCTCCGTTTCTCGTTCTCCAAGTTCGCTTGGCATATTGACCTACCACACACAACTTTAGCCTTGCCTTGCCTATGGGCACGATATTCAAGAGGACATACCATGTGCCAATGGAGATGATCATGAACGCACCAACTGCCCAATTGGACGCGACTATGACACCTACCATCCAGAACGCAGTTAGCTTCGGATAGTCAAGCGTGATCTCACTGTCACTCACTGGTGCTCATGCCTCGAATGACACCGATACCTAGTCCGCTCGCGATTCCACTAAGCAGACTATTCCTCGCGCATGGTATGTCACCAATCTTCTGGATGTCGTCCCGAACGGATATTCTCTTCCTTATGCCAAACGCAGAGTATGTTCTTTAGCTACACGCAACTGGAATGACATGGAGGTAGAAATACCTTGACGGCTTCGCGTATGTCTCCCCAAGTGCTTCCTGTGCTTTCTACTCGATACACTGGTTTCGGAGACGATGTCTCATCTTGAGGTTTGGAAGGGGTCTCCATGAGGTGGCCGCAAGTACATGGCTGTTAGCAGGTTGCGGTGGTAAACGCACGAGGCGCCGTTCGGGCGTTTCCGACCAGTCAATTCTGGGGAGTGTCTTTTTGAAATTTGTGTATAGTTCACAGGTCACCGGTCACCTCTAGTCACCTAGTACCAACCTAGTAACTCACAGCTGCACCATATCTCACTATGTAATCTCACTTATTACACAGATCGATATTGCAATGCGCCCCGACTCTTATTTACGACCAGTCTGCCCTACGATTGTACCAGCGCTCGGACCTCCCTTGGACGCGTCCAAGCTCAACTTCAAGTTCTCTTGCACACTCGCCTCATAACCTGACAACGATCGTCTCTTGGGCGACTTTGAAGGGATGGCGATATGTTTGTATGTTCTTCTGTTGAACTACCTATTTAATAGCCCATTACTCAGTATAGCTCATCCTCGTCTTTCGTGGTCCTCGTCCTGGGACAAGAATTCGTTACGACTGGCACCCTCCGTGCTATCACGTCCTACCATTGGTCATCCGTTGAGCACCAAATACTACTACTAATAACTTCATGCATGCCTAGATGTCGGATCCGCGTCTGTTACATCAACCTCCAGCAATTCTCGAGCTCTCCCACCCGACAGCTCTGCAGGTGCCAATATTGTGGCCGGAAAGTGGAGTGCAAAAGTGAGGTAAGTGCCATATTGGACACACCCAGTGTTTGATGCCAGTATTCTGATTCCTAGAAATACTTTTGTAACTAGTCGGAGGGTCTGTCGATGGTAGTGGCAGGGCACCTCAGGATCCTTATCACGATTCCATTGCGTCATTCAAAGCTCAAGGCGGACATGTCGTTAACTGAATTAATTCACGAGATTCTGACATAGTAACCGATCCCCATAACCTCTTCACCGAAGGTTCTCTCAACTAGTCGCATCTCCCACCCACAGTTTCACTCCAGTGACATCCTCGTCTCATTTCCGATCGTCTCTTCCGAATACGAGTGGCAGGGCGGCTTCCAAGGAAGACAGTGAGGTATCCAGTACACGAGGATAGTGGGTTAGACGCGAGGGTTCATTGGCGGCCTAGTATAATGAAGATGCCTCCGGCATACACGAATCTCGGGCCGAGTATAGTCACGGTGCGCCGCGACAACAGTGCAATACTAGTGCATGATGGTGACACAGCTAACATTAGGGAAGCCTCGAAGTGGTTCTTCAACAGTCGTGCCTCCTGCGAACCCAAGCCGAGGGAGGTGAAACTGAAGGAGGTTGATTCTACTCGCTTTACCTGCGGTGCGTTCCAGTCGTCTTTATAAGTCTCGCACCCAATAGCTAATTTATCGCGTAAGTTTGTGACTGAGAGTTTTCGCTTATAGAGCTTCCAACATGTTATTATGATTGTAACAAGATGCCCATGTTCAAGTTGTGACATGGCGGGCGCGCGAAACCCTCCGGAGAAAAGACGACCACACTCGGTCGAAGTCACAAAGACATAGTGCGTACGGACATCTGTAAGGGCATAGACAAGACCTCATAGCCGTGTTGATGGTCATCGATCATCTCCTGTTGCTAATCAGTGCGAACAGGCTGGGCAGAACAAGGACAACCTAACCCGGAGCTACTCTGATGTCCAGAGCAGTGTCCGGGGTCACATCAACCTACATGTTGCAACTCGCCGCGCCACAGCTTGCTCAAGGAAGGATATCACCGTGCGTCTAACATATCATGTAGAGTCTGCTCGCATTGTATTCTTATTGATGGTTCTTTTGCTAATCATTGAGACGGCATTTTTGACGGAAGAAGATATAAGGAGGACCTGAGCGTCGACACTGGCAGCAATTCGTTCTAAACTCTAATACCACGCAGCCCTCACCTTTTGTAGTCCTCTCCACCGGACTATGGTCGTAGAACTTCAATGACGGAAGCGGCTCCTCCTCCCCCTCCGACCAACAAAATCAGACCTATTATCGATGCCTTCCAGTGTGAGGCATTGAGCCTGTCCATTCTACCAGTTGTGGAAGATGACGGCGAAGACGCTATGAATCTCTACCCTGATCCTCCATATAATGTTATCCTCATATCTCTTGCTGTGGGCCTGGGGATTAATCCCATTCAAGTTTTGCAGTTGGTTTCTCCCAACACGAATGGGAATTGGGCTGGAGTCATACCAAAAGTGGCTTTTCTTCAAAACACCCCCTTTGTTATAGTGGTATGTCTCAGTCACATTGGTAGTGTAGTCATTGGCAACCTCACATAGCGATTCAGGGCAACAGTTCCCAGCCCCTCGGTTGGAAATACGATGACAGTACAGCCGAGTGGTGACAGTTTGTGCATTTCAATGCAAAACTTTACTTGGGAAGTTACTGTTTCTGCCGACCCATGCCAATACATACATATAGCATGGACAAATGGGTCACTGGAGTATTGATCACGGCATTGTATTGATGAAAGCACTACCCTCTGTAACTTATTTAAACAGGACACCGATTTTCGGGATTGTCTTGCCTGACAACCCGCAAATATTCCCAGTCGTCCCAATGAACCTCACGTCCACCGGCTTTGAATGGGTTTGGAACTGACCTCACGGAGTGCCTGGAATTCTCCAGCCCAGAACTGACTTCTACATGTTTGGGGGCGACAACCGCGGTCCTGGCTCAGGAGGAATTCTATCCACGACCACATTGCTTGGATGTGATAGTAACTTCACGGGTTCGTCCACTGCACCCACTACATCCCAGATTACCTCTTTTATGCCGACCAGCATGATCCAGAGCACCGCCGTGGTTTCTGGCACCAGCCCCACCGATGTGGGTGGTTCGAAATCGAGGTCAGGGTACTTGCGACTCAATAATTCTCAAACAAGCTAATAATATGTACAGTGCCAGCGATAATCTTGGTGTTATACTTGGAGCTGTGATTGGAGGTGCGACGGGTCTAGTCTTGCTCCTCCTCATACTCCTTTTGTGGAGACGTTTGAACAAGTATAAGGCAGGTCGTCTGGTGGACCTAGTCATAGATAATGACTCGAGCTCCGTCGGTCATGACAACAGTCCGAGTAATTCTCCCATCGTCCCTCCCGATCCATACATGACCTCACCCTCGCCTGGGATTGCCACTCTCCCCTCATTTTCATCAGACTCCCTACGACACTCGGACTACATTTTATCTGACAGCTCGAATACATCTGATCCCAGCGCACTTTTCCTCCCGCCCTCNAACATCAGGAAAGCAAGACCCGTGTTGTAATTCCGATTTACACATCTTCTTACATCCGCTTGACGTCATCCCCGACTCGCCCCGACTCGCCCGACTCGACCGACTCCCTACCTGTGTTATCTCATCTCACAGATCGATCTATTTCCTTTCTTGTCCGTACCGGCATTCCCCGTTCCTGGCTCACTGCACATACATGCCGCAGCCGTATTCTTTTATACTATCCGCTCTTCATTATGCTTTCCAATCACCATATTAAATCATCTCCTAACATGACTGAGCATTCCATTTGACGCTCCAGATCATTTCCCCCTTTTCTGTATGTCTTGGTTCCAGTGTCTTGGCATTGTACCATACATGTATTTAAACTCCGACTTCTCATCTTTCGAATTCATCTGTTGATTCCCCCCACTCTCGTGTGCTATCCTTGCCACTTTACAACACTGTGAATGACATTATACTCTTGTGTTACAGTTTCAGCTAGTGTTGCCATAGAGTGGGGTCACTCCGGAGGCTGATCTCGCACTGATGGGCCGCGGTATGGTTCACCTTCGCGATCCAAGTCCTCAGTACCATCGCCCGTCCCATCTTCCGAGTGTTCATCTTCAGCATCTCTCAATGCTTGACGTTCAGGCTCAGAATCGAGAACTGGACTGAAGTCTCGTACTATGGGCGGCTGGACCTGTGAAGTAGAGCCCGGTGGTGGTACTACGAGACCATGTAAGTAATTAGAATGGCAAGTACTATAGCACACTTCGACTGACCACATCCACATGTCTCAGCAAGTGATCAATTCTCCTTCACTTCAATAAGTCTTAGCATCAAGGAGGACTTGTGCGCGTCCTCTGGCGTTGTGAAGAAGAGAGCTTCCTCGATCTCCGACTCATCTGCCGTGTGTGATCCAGAGAATGTTTGTGACAGCACATCACGGCCAGATGAATGCGACAATTGTTGTGAGGTACTGTGGAGTGGTCCAAAGGTCAGTCTGCGTAGTTCAATCAGCGGATTGTTTTGCTCACCTCAAGGACAAGTTCCTACTAGGTGGGTCATGTTGCGCACCAGTGAGTAGCCTCTGGCGCCACTGAGAGGACTGGCGGGCCATCTGAGAGTATGGCAATCTTGCAGTGCATTTGACGGAACTCATCGACAAGTTGGCGTGAAGGTAACAACAAATGCGCTGCTCTTTATACAAATTACGCCCTGACTGATCTTCTGCAATAGTTATCTTCCGTACCAACTCCCGACAATCCCGCCTCATTGGAAATTCAACCGGGGAAACATTTCCCGTTCTCTGTAATGAACTTTTCAGGCCAGTCCCGCCCCACTGACATCACAGTCTTCATATCACTCATATTCTACAACAGTGCATTGCCGTTCCATGACAAAGCCTGGGGTTGTACAATCGATTGCGCAGGTATATAATGGACTCCGAGGACACCCGCAGGAACTTGGACCATCAGGATCGTATTTTTCACCCCGTCATGACTTCGCCTACCCGAACTTGTGGATGCTTGGGGGACGCACCTGTCTGTGAGCACGAAGTACGTCACCCGACTTGAAAGTCCTCGCTTCCACTCATATGAGTCATATTCACATTGCGCAGTATTTCTTAGCCCAACAAGCTTGGATGTCTCAGACGCCGAGTCAAAGCGACAACCCATCTCTCGCTGGGCCCGCTTCTCATACCCTGTCAACACCAAGGGGCCCCTATCTCGTTCCTCGTCCTACGGTAGTGCAGCACCATTAGGCACATCTCCATTCTCTCTGTCGCCGACCTCATCTCATCCGTTGCAGGCTGTAGCCTCGTCTCAGCAAAGTCCGCCACACTTCTATCCACAGGGCAGCTATTATCTCACTGATGGTCACATTATTTCTAGTGGCCCGTACGGTCAACCGCTGCCACCTGGGAACATTTATCAACAGATGTTCGCTCAGGCTCAGGTCCATCCGAATAGCTTTCCGCCGGCACCCCCTCAGACCGACACGCCTGGTACTCCTCAGCAGACCTTCACACTTAATGCTTCTATTCAAGTCACATCTCCATCTCGGCATCTGACATCCCCCTCTGCTCAGGCTTCAAAGGCCAAAAAGCGAGCAGCGGCGTCTTCTAGAAGGGTGGCAAAGAGACGTCGTGCAAACGAGTCAGCTGTGGCTGGCTGAGTCATTTGGAGTCGGACCATCTTCTGCTCTCACGGCTACCACTTCCCTCTCAGCTCCGCATCCCGCGCTGGCACCAGCCATCGAGGCTGATGCTGAGGGTCGTGGGTACAAGTCACTTTTACCCACAAAGCCAGTTCCAAAAACATCTGCTTAAGCTGCAACGGATGTGTGGTTCTTTGTGGGTCCAGTTGACGCTTTCTTTGGGTAAGNCNGNTGNNGCCTGNTACNANGNANCGNAATAAGCAAGTCGAGGTTCNNTCTGAATAGTGATGTCACTTGTCTGNGTCTTGCTTAGGACNCTTTGTGTATTGAACAAAGGAGGTCAAGCTGAGGATGGTCCACAGCGAGACTGCTAGTTTATATACAAGTACAGATATGATGAGTCAAGAGAAAAGATAAGCAAAGAGACTTAGTAATACAGCGGGCATCGATGAGTAAGCCCTACAGCTTATGTTGAATAAGCAAGTCACATGATAAGTAAGTCATGTGGAGATGAGTCATGATGAATGACGAGACAAGGAATAAGAGTTCGTTAAGCAAAAAGAAAAGAAAAGAAATATAACTACAAGTTACAACGAAAACTGTAACACAGGGTCCAAGAGTAGAATCATCTGTCACATTGGCTCAACGTGCTGGTACGTTCATTCTCTATACTTGTGCATGTACTACCACTCACAGTTTGGATCTATCATCTTGTACAACAGCAACTGGGTTTCCAAAGTATCTCGATGCCTTATCTGAGTTCTTGGGACGAGCCGAACTTCCCGGGCTTGTTGCGCATTTTCTGCAGGCCCAACTTGATCCGGATATCGAACTTGAGATCAACGAGGATCCACCAGACCGCTACTTCATCAATCCTCGTGTATTGGTTTTCAATTCCGCTGTTGCAACGTACTACGCACCTAGTGACCTATCCGGGATTGGGGGGATGCATCGAGAACATATCCGAGCAACACAATCATGGAGAAGAGGCCCTGCTCGTCATGATTGTGTTGTCGTTGAAACCGACGCAACCAAGGATGGGATGGATGGCCTGACAGTAGGTCGTGTGGCCTTGTTCTTCTCGTTCCGACACGATGGTAAGAAATATCCTTGTGCATTGATTGATTGGTTTTCCAAGGTCGGGACGACACCGGACAAACTCACAGGTATTTGGGTGGTCGAACCAGAGCGTTATTCAGACGGCTCGCGCGTTTGTGATGTGCTTCATTTGGACACCATTCTTCGAAACATTCACCTACTTCCTTCTTTTGGTTCTGAAGACGTACCGAAGGATATGAGGTTCACGGATTCTCTAGACGCATTTCAAGCCTTCTATGTGAACAAGTACGCCGATCATCATTCTCACGAGATTGTATTTTGAACGAGTTCCAATCATGTATTACTACACACCACATTGTTCTCATTACAACTTAAAAGTACTTAGTACTTACACATGCTTTGATAAAGTAATTGAAAGTTCTCTTAAGTGTCCACAAGTAAGAAAAGCACGCAGTGCACGCTCAAGCACGTCGAAGCACGCTCAAGCGCGCTGAAGTGGATTGTCGTTTTCCTGATGCGGACGGACGTTCTGATCAACTACTGTGTCGCGTGAAGTTGGCCGACGCTCTCAAGGTCCTCCACCTCATGTACTTTATGACGGAACCCCTACACGAGGCTATTGAGATCTATCAGCAATGCCTCCAATATATGTCTGAAGACGACTCACAGCATATCGAGGTGCTCTGTGGTCTCTCCGATGCTCTGCGGCTTCGCTATAAACACGATGGACAATCAGCAGACGTAGATTCTTCTGTATCTCTCGCCCACAAAGCTTTGGACTCTGCCGCTATCGCCCCTGAGGGTAAAGCGAAGGCCTTTAGTGCTATCGCAAATGCATTGAAAGCTCGGTACAGTCTAACAAGAGACTCATCCGACCTCAATGAGGCCATTGACTACTACGAACAAGCCTGAGGTCTTCGTAAGAGCGATGATCCCTTCCTCGTTGAATCTGTGAGGGACCTCGGAGAAGCTCTCAAAGATCGATACAAATCTTCAGGGTCTATCGCGGACATTGACCGCGCCCTCGACCTCCAACGCCAAGCCTCGAGCTCATGCCCTCCCTCTCACCCCGCCTTTGCCGAATATCTCGGTAGCCTCATCGACATGCTCTTCTCGCGTTACCACATCTCAGGCATGCCTGGTGATCTAGAGGAAGCTCTGGTGCATTGTCGGAAGATCGTCAAATTAAGACCGGATGACAGGATTCAGCATCTCATACGCATTTCGCAGACCCTATGGGGTCTTAGTGCGAGATACGCGCAGACGAGCGATCCGAGGGATCTGGAGCAGATGAGGAGGTTAAGAGAGACTGTGCTAGAGTTTGACGCAAAGGGAGATATGTCATTCACTGTGGATATCTTGAAGAGGAACGCGGCCGTCCTGCCAGGCGAGACCCCCACAGAGGCGGACTCAAAGATTGCAGGAAACGAAGAAGGGCGTGGATTGTATACATCCGTTACGGATCGTGTGCAGATCCTGATCCTCACGGCGAATATGCACACACTGCGTTTTGATGAGACGAAGGCTACCGAGGATTTCACGCAGGCGGAACAAACCTACCGTGAAGCACTGGACATGTTGCCCGACCGTAACAAGGAAAAACGTAGAGAGGTTCTGCAGCCTCTTTCGTCTTTGTTCGCATCACGGTTCTGATAGGAAGGACGTACGGAGGACCTTGACAGGGCTATCTCCTTCGCTGAGGCGGCCCTTGCTGCTACTCGACCTCATTCCCGCGCACACGCCCTCCAGGAAAGTCAGCTCGGTAATCTCATCGCACAACACTACTGGGATGTTTCCGACGATCATAATATTTCACAACTACTCGCCGCAATTGAGCATTTCAGAAGCGTCTGCGATGCCCCGGAATGCCCCTTGTATATTCGTTTTCATGCGTCTCTCTACTGGTCTGCCATAGCCGCTGAACACACTTTCGCTGACTTGTTCTCAATCATGATGGATGGCTATCGTGCATCCTTTGATCTGCTCCCCCAACTTGCCTGGCTTGGTGCGGATACCCGTGCATCCTTACATGCGATCCAGCAAAGCGCAGGATTGCCTGCAGACGCAGCGACCTTCGCGTTGACGGAAGGGAAGGAAAAAGAGGCCGTTGGGTTCTTGGAAGTAGGACGGTCCGTGATTTGGAACCAGGCGACACGATTGAGGACACCTGTCGATGACGTAGCAGCTGTTGCACCGGAGCTTGCAGAGAAATTGAAGGTCCTCTCAAGGTCTATTGAGGGCCACAGAGTCCATCATGCCAATATTGTCAGCTCTACCACTGAAGATGACGAGGATACCACCGCCGCTACAGCCTTGCACACATCCTGGCGATTATGACAAGACTGGCTCTCTGTCATACAGTCCATCCGCAGCCTCCCCAGATTTCGTCATTTCCTACAGAGGAAACCGTTCGAAGCAGTGGCAAGCGTCGCGAGGGAGGGTCCCGTAGTCATCCTGATTGCACACGAAAGGCTGAGTGTGGCATTGATCTTGCCTGAGGAAGGCGCGGCGTCAGTATGTGTGCAGTTGAAGACGACTGTGAAGAAGTTGAAGGATTTGCATGGGACGCTCAGGAAAGTGGCTCACTCGAGAGGGGCGCGAGAAGATNNG
>SGPM01000053.1:88006-98195 GCA_004802725.1 Antrodiella citrinella
TGTTACGTGAGGCGTAACTTCGGCACNAGTTCTGACTAGGACGAGGTTCAAGTGAGACGNTGAGNACNATGTGCAGACGAGGACGATGTTCAGAGTGGAAGATAACCTCTATTAACAAGGAGGTCAAGTTGGGGAACAACTTGACCNACNCGTACAGGTATTTATACAGGTATGAGANCTGCGGAANCTGAAGGAGGATCNTTCNAGTATTAAAGGACTGCGGAAAGAAAGGAGGAACGTTCGAAGGAGAACCGTTGGAACAGTGAGCGTTGAACGAGGATGGTTCATCCGCAGTAAGGGAATAGGAAAGGGGGTGAGTCGTACTAGGTATATGTATGGGAGTCCATATGCGGGTAAGGGTACAACGAAGGAAGTGGATGAGGGAATAAAGGGATAACGGGAAATAAAGGGAAAGAAAAAAGGGAAAAAGAATAGAGCGCACAAGTGTTTGTAACAAAGAATCGGACACTGACAGTGTGCAGCCGGTGACGCGCAAGCCAACCCCGAAAGCCAAAGCGAAGGCAGTTGATGTCGATCTTTCATCGGATCCCGATGATCATCCTACGAGGAAGGGCAAGGCGGAGGCGAAGGGGAAGGGGAAGGAGGTCGTTTTATCAGAAGCTGCAGACCTGACTTCCTCCTCGGAACACGACATCCCGGTGCCTGTGAAGCCAAAGGGTATGAAGTCAAAGAAGGGGCCCTCCAGGACCCAGATTCGGACAACCCGTCAGATGGAGACGTACCCCCTACGAGGAAGCAAACCAGATCCAAACTCGGCCAATCGAAAACGATCTGTGATGCTCACAGTCTTGAACCGCCGGAGGAAGATGTGGCGGAAGGTGGTCCTCGTTGCGTTCGGCACGTTGCAAAACACTATGATCCTGCCAACGGTGGTGAAGTCGAAGTTGCTTTAGGTGCTCCACGATCCAAAGGAAGGAAGGACATTGTGAAGGAGGCGGAGCCGGAGGCGGGGGTTCCTGAACATTGGACAGGAGGGAAAGTGAAGAAGGCTGTGGTAACAGCGGCAGGCTCCGCTCGGAAGAACAAGGGTCACACTGCGGCGTCGGCGGCGCACGTTGATGATTCTGAAGGTGAAGACCGCACTCCGGGTGCTGCGAAACATGAAGTCCGTGGTCATCGAGGAGCTGCCGGGAAGAAGAAAGCCTAGTGTTTTTCCTCACAGTATGTCTCAGGTTGTCGAAGATTGCACTAGATCCGTATGTATGAAGAGAAAGCTTCTATTTCAAGAAGTATGAATTGTAACATGTCAAGAAACCATCCCAATGTAGATACAACACTTCCCCCCCCTGAACTCGCCCTCGGTGCCTCCGCAAAAACTTCATCACACTCCTTGAGCATCGGTAGATGTCTCGCCGGTTGCCTCCGCCAAGTCGCCGTCCTCATGATCATCCACCGGAGGAATCTGGAGAGGCAGAGCGCTCGACGGCAGTGTAGGCGACGTGGCAGTGTCACGGTACTGTTGAGGTGGCATTCGTGCGAGGCCTTCAACGAACCTCTCGAGACAGGAGAAACATTCCTCCCACGAGGGGCTCACATCCACAACCATCCTCGCTCCCGAGGCAGACGCTCCATGAATTGGTGCAATGCCAACTACCTTTAAATGAGTACTGCACTTACATTGATTATGCACCTTACCGTATGCGATACCACGACTCTCGCATGTTTTGCCTTTGTAGAGGGGAAGACCTTCCGCAGGATTAGCGTACAAACTCAATAGACGACGTCGCTGAACACCACTCACCGGCGGAATTGCTGTGTGAACTCGCACCATGTTCCAGAGCGTTGCTCTCATCTTCGTCGGAGCTGACATCATCGTCCACTGCCTCCTCCGTCCCTACTTGAAACTCCCAGTTGATAGGTTTCTGCTCGAACTTCCGCTGCAAATAACCTGTTGGTAGATAGGGAACCACCGGTCCTCGGGTAGCCTGTGGGATATCGTCGCTGTTCGCCTTCTTGACCTTAAGGTCATAGTGAAACACAATAAGGAAACATGTGGCCTGGGGGCTGACCACAATCTTGGCGTTTCCTTCGCCCCGTGGAGACAGGCTACACTGCTGATGATGAGCTCAGCAAGAAACACAGGTACGACCCTTCAACAAGTTCCAAGTGCATTCCACCTTGCTCTTCCGACAATTGGCACAATCAATGGCCTTGAAATATGTCAGTAAGTACTGACATGTGATGAAAGACGTGTTCTGCTTACCGACGTAAACTTCGGACCACCGATACAGTTATACTTGTACCGCTGAACGGGATCAAGAAGATATGTGTTCACGGCTGTGCCATATACATGGAGGTGGTCAAAGCGATGGTCCATATTCTCCTTCTTGTGGGACTTGCGCTGCTTCTTGATCAGAGGTGCACTCACGGATTGCTTCCAAGTGCGTTTGCTCATTCCGGAAGGTGCAGGGATCTCGATGACATCGTCATCGTCGGATGGGAGCTGTTCGTTGTCAGAACCATCCGCCACGACAGCCTGCGGAGCGGGCAATGCACGCCCCCATGGATGTCTGATTGCTTTGCTTGCTCCCCGCGTTGGAGCATTTGCCAATCTCCCCGAGGTGGTCTCGACGACTTCAATGTCATCAGATTGCAGCTGATCCACTTCGGAATCATCTCCTTCCACCGAGCTTTTCGGAGTAAGCAGTACATGCACCCCGGATCCTCTACGCTGTGGGCGTACTCCACGTGTCGGAGCATTTGGTGGTCCCACCGACGATGGCGCGGGAGGTGGCGAGAGTGCGTTATCACCAAGTCTGGTCTTTGTGCAATCAGTAGCTGATGGGTCTGATCGTGACTTAGGTGGCACGAGCTTCTGGGGCTGGTGTGTGACATCGGCACCGGCGCAGCTGACGATTGCCCCACAGACGACGCAGGAGGCGGGGAGGGAGTGTGAGATACCGTCTCAGGGTTGTGGACAGGCGACATCGACATTAATTCATTGAGGGCAGTAAATACCTTGTCCTGTGGGGACGCTATCGCACCAGTTGGGGGTTGTGCCGAGGGAGGTGCGTCGCTCTGCCTAGAATGAACGGAACTGGAGGGTGTCTGGGACTTTTGACGAGATGGACCGGGCATTGGTGCTTTGGACGACGTTGTGGTAGGAACTTGGTCCCGAGCGTTCACTGAATTGGTCGTTGGCTCTGAAGTAAACATCTTGTTTTAACGATGTATCTGAAGAGCACGAATGATTGACTCACCTGCAATCCACCAGGTATTGCGGTTTGCCAACTCCCGCAGTTCCTGATCCTCTTCTATCACCATACCGTCATCGATGTACACCCTGATCCCGGTTTGTGATTCTTCCACCAACCGGTTGTCTTCAGCCAATAGCTGCTTTGTCAAATGTCCGTGACTCCCTGCCGTGAGTACGGCCTTCGCCAGGTAATATGGGATTCGGCATAGTCGGTCGATGCGTTGAATTTTGAGTGCTGCTGTCTGGATATCTTCATGGTGAGTTCTAAGTTTATTGCCGAAGTTAGGGCACTCACCAATTCCTCCGCCAGTTTCTGCTGATGTGTCAAGTTGTTCCTGTCCAAGTTCGCGTCAAGAGCAGCTTGAAGCCGTCTGGAGTAAATGAGGATTCTCTTCTCTGATTCGGTGATATCTTCAATGCCAGTTGGAATCATTGCGTGCGACAGAAGGAAGGAAGGGTTAGTTCGGTGAGGACAAAGGAAGGCAGGAGGACGGTGTCCTGCACCAAACCAGTTTGGTACCAGGCAGACAGAATATAGCCGTATTCTGTGAAGGACGTACCAGAGGACCCCTCCTACAAACACGCACCCTCCTCGTATACCGTCAAATGGAAGGTCCATTGATATTCTGCAAAGGAATATCACTGTTGAAGGAGGAAGGGAGAGTCAACCACCGAAAGAGACACGAAAGGGAAGACCGAGTACGCACACCGTGACTCTCCCCGCCGCTCTTCGCTCCGCCAGAAATACCCACCCCGTAACCACTGCCACGAAGATCAAAAAGAAGCCCACAAAGATAGCAGCAAAGATCAGGCTGCCCAAGTCAGGCTTCTCTTTGGGAGTCGGAAACATGTGGTATCAGGATCAAAGGACTCAAACGCGAGTACAACTAGCAGATAGCGCTAAGCTACAAGAAGCGCCCCCTCAAGATATGCGATCTGACACGAGGAATCCTACGCTCGCACCTAGAAGGTACATGTCAGGCAGAGGGCCACATATTTTTCCTTATGCATGACATTACATACCTCGAATCGCGACCCATCAGCCCACCACCGAGCCCTCAGTTTGTGCGACCACATCACCTGGCACCCGAGCAGGAGGAAGCTCCTGCAAGGCGAAGGTCACCGAACTATCACGGAGAAGCAGAGTCACCCCCATGGCACGATCAGTATGCCGCGTAGCACCTAGAGAAGCAGCCACTCACAATGGATCGGCTTCTCGGGATGCCACATTCGGCCAATACAGAAATACCACGAATCCAGTTGCTGCAATTACCACGGTCCCACATATCGCGATGGTCGTGATAAGCCCACCGGGATCAGGGCCTGTTACGTTAATAATAGGCATGCAGCAATGGGATCCGAAACCCGAGTACAGTTGAAGAAGACACTTGCCAGCACATCACCCACGCTAAACCCCTGGAGGACGGTCAAAGTCACATGACCCAAAGGCACATGGCCCACCCCTTACCTTTTTCTTTTTAATTTCTTTCTTTTCTTCAAGACCTTACCAAGTTCACCTTTCATTTTCCATTTCTTTATTTATTTTAGCTGCCAAAGAAACCCCTGCCACCGAAACCCAAAATGAATACGCCGGAATATCTTGGGAACAGAATGTTCTAGGCCATAGCATGTGACAGAGCCCTCGGAGACTGTCACAAAGCCCCAGAATACTTTGTCAGCAAGCCTGGACTCTCAGAATATGCCGATAACCCCCCAGATATTTCCTAAAAGTCACAAGACCTGCAGGAATGCTCGGGAAGGTTCCGGACCGAGATGGACTCCAGGGATGTGACAAGATTGCCTCCCCGGATTACCATTCCGGACCTTCTGAGATTGTCACGAGGCCGGCCGGACCATTTTTGAAGGAGCAAAACTTTGCTCCGGAACCTCACGGAAGGTCATGGAATGTTCACAAGACATGACAAATCTGTTAGAGTTGGTATCAGCCAATCTGACTGAAAGCGGACACAGTGTGCCACTCCTTGTGTGCCACTCAGTGTGACAGCCAGAGGAGCAGTCTAGAACTGCAGTGGACACTTTCACATCTTTCACATTCTTCACACTTCACACTTCACTATCACTTGGCCACTCAATGGCCAAGATGCTTTGTGCCACTTCCTTTGTTCTTTATACTCTTTATGTCTTTATCCCTTTATCCTCATCTCAATGGACGTTGTAGGGACATTCTCCTTTGTATATAATACCATAGAACGTCCTGTAGCTCTATATAAGACCACCTCTGGTCTCTGGAAATAGATCAACTTGTTCCCTTCATCTCTTGTGGATTCTAACACTTCCTCCTGCTGAAAGGCTCTACCTTGCTTGCAGGTACACAGTCAAAGGCTGGGTAGCAATCGCTGTTGATGAACTGATACGACTCCCACTCCGAAAAGTTTTTGAGGAAGAGTATGAGCAGCTCGGTTTTGTCTACTGTATCCTTATCGAAAAACAGGCCCTCATCGACAGTAACACCTGGCAGCTTGCCTTTCATCCCCCTCTCTTCCACGACCTTGGCTCAGCTGGCTCCTGCAACAAAGTCGCACATCGCACCTGTGTCACCACATGGGGCAGCATGTGGATCCGACACCTAGGTCTCCATCATGCTTCTACATCCCACCTTTCCTGTTAATCTTCAGCAGGTTCTTCATCGCTTCAGTAGACCCGATGTAGCCTTTCGTCCCCAGGGGCTGAATCTGGAGTGTTATCAGAGCATGATAGCGAGGATTGCTGGAAGTGGGGCGATGGGATTCACAAAAGGGGTGATTGACCAGACAGTCGTAGCAGTAACCAAATACCTTGGGTAGGCAGTAGTATATCCATGCAGCTATACCGAGTCGTAGTATTTAGTGTATCCATGTAGCTACACCCAAGTTGTACTGGCCAGGTAGAAAGGTAAGTGTGATGAACAATAGGTATATGTAGCATATTGATCATGGTTTATACTAGCTCTGTTAGCCAAGTGGTATGTCTCTCTCTCTGATTAAGGTGACTCGCACGCCCTAGCTATTATGTAAGTTGACGGTTCCACTCCTGGGTGGGGCAATTAATTCTGCATGATGGTGTTTTTTTTAATCTCTTGGCTTAATGCCAGGCATGGCCTACGCTATGTATACCCAGTGCTACACCTATTTTTGAATGGCCGGTGAGTGTGCAGGGGGCCAGGGGCAGGGCCACCTGTACTACCTCTGTCATGGGCGCTTATTTGCCCCAGAGCGCGTGGCAGTGTAGCACAGGCAGCAGCAGATGACTGCAGCTACACGAGATACACCCAGATAGAGTTTATTAAGGTAAAAAATGTAAGCTAACATGCACATGAGTACAGTCAAAATTGGTGGAGAAATTGGTGAAGTAATCGCATCAGGAAAAATCAGTTTTGCTAAATTAGATCTAATTACCCAAGTGGCCTTGTAACCTTGTGTAACACAGGTAATTTGAAGAATTCTGATAATCTGGAGTAAATTACACCAGAGTATCTGGTCGTTATTGTCATTACATATAATTTATCGATAATTGAAGTAACTTGGGGGTAACATTTCACAGATTCAGTGTAGTCTGAACTGTCCTGCCATTTGGGATCCTTCTTGTGTTGAAATCCTCTTGTACGGTCTCAGTGTATGTGTGGCACATATTCACTAGACCGCAACTTCAAGTTGCAGAGACAGCTCCAAGGCGCAAAATCTCTCACAAGCATTGTATATAGGGTGTTTATCAGGTACATCGAAATAGTATTTAGCATGTGATCAACAGTCCTGAATAGTACAACAATTCAAAGACCCATTGTAGTGAGCGATGCGCTATGGAAAGACCCATTGTAGTGAGCGACGCGCTATGGGCGCTTATTGGCGCTGGCATACGCGCAAGGCTAGGGAAGGTCGGGTGTCAAACGCTTCCTGACGCGCCATATACCACCAGATAGAGTCGCTCAATGCGAACAAAATGAGATAGTCTAGAGTGGAAACGGATCGGTATCCATGGAGACATAAAATGATTAGTATACATACCTTTAGAGGAACAACATCAGACCAAAGGAGGACAAGTAGCGAATGGTTTTGTATGTGTCATATATCAAAAGATAGAGTCAAACAATGCAAATCGAATGAGATACTAAAGACAGACAACAGGTCAGTATTGGGAGAGACATTTAGAGATTGGTGTATATATCTTTGTGTTTACCTGAGAGTGGCAGAGTTTCCAGCCGACAAATCCAAACATTTTTGTATCTAACGATAGAGATTTGAAATGCGAACAAAATGAGATAGTACACACCGGAAATGGTGGTGTNGTGAGCGAGACATTGTGTGATCTTTGTCCTGCCCNACCAATTGCGCCAAATGGGGTTTGCCGGATTTCGGCGCTTATAAGTGCCAGCACATCAATGTCGGACTTCAACATTTTCGACGTGTCCCTCTNTTCTCTCTCTTCCCCCATGTTCTCCTCCTCTCTCTCTCCTCTNCTTTTATCTGAGTCTATTCTCTTTTCCTCTTCATTCGTCATCCCCTATTTGCGCACTTCAAGCTCTCTCATGCGGAACCTCTTGCCCCCCAGGCCATAGATTCTTGGTCAGCAGTGGAGGGGTGTGCGAGACTGGGTTATGAGCTTCAGTGCACTGGTAAGTACTGTCTTCCACATTTTTTATGCTGATACCTGTTAATCCCCTCTGCTGTTGCTTACTGGTATGTACAAAGCTTCACTCATCACTGTTGCTTGCTTGCTAATCATCCCATCTTCTTTTCCCCCTTCAGTGTTCTTATTTGCTGGCCTTCTATTGCTGTGCACAGTACAGGTATGTATCTAAGCCTTTCTTGTGTGCAGTATATTCTGTTGATATTGTTTGATTGATGTAGGGTAATGTTCATTAGACTGTAGTGTTGTAGCTGTAGCTGTCATGTTGTAGTGTATATCAATATATTATCTATGCTCTCTTTGCCCATACCATGAGTGATATGTGATCATATATGTTATTATGTTGCTGTAAAAGACCTAATCTACCTCTGACTTGTGCTAGATTAGATGTAATGAGAGGTAAGAGAGTGTAGGATTATTGGGGACTTCTGTAATTATCACTAACTTGTGTAATCATGTTAGGACTGATAATTAGAGGTAAGTTACCACACATTGTCACAGACTACTGGTAACCATATCTACTTAGCGAAACAGGTTTTTCCTGATGTCACTGCACACAAGAAAGGCTTAGATACATACCTGTACTGTGCACAGCAATAGAAGGCCAGCAAATAAGAACACTGAAGGGGGAAAAGAAGACAGGATGATTAGCAAGCAAGCAATAGTGATGAGTGAAGCTTTGTACATACCAGTAAGCAACAACGGAAGGGATTAACAGAGCAAGTGGCAGCGACCTCATATGGGCAGGCAAGTGGTGTTGACGATAGGTGCAAATGTGACTGCAGTGACAAGAGGCGAGGAAGGAGGCCGGTGAGGACCCAGATGGGTGGGCAAGCAACAACAAGGAATGTGCAGCAGGAGTGAGAGTCACTCTCGCTGTGTGAAGGTCTGTATGCAGAAGAAAGGTATCAGCATAAAAAATGTGGAAGACAGTACTTAACAGTGCACTGAAGCTCGTAACCCAGTCTCGCACACCCCTCCACTGCTGACCAAGAATCTATGGCCTGGGGGGCAAGAGGTTCCACATGAGAGAGCTTGAAGTGCGTAAATAGGGGATGCAATGAAGAGGAAAAGAGAACAGACTCAGATAAAAGGAGAACATGGGGGAAGAGAGAGAAGAGAGGGACACGTCGAAAATGTTGAATGATGTGCTGGCGCTTACAAGCGCCGAAATCCGGCAAACCCCATTTGGCGCAATTGGTGGGGTGTTACAGTTTTCTCTTTACTTCTTCTATTTTCCTTTCGACAAGACCCCTCTTTGGACTTACCTGTATTACTCCTAGACTTTAACCCCTTTTCAAGATTCTTTTACATTCCATGACTCTTTCTCCATAGTTATCATTCTTATTTAGATATCCCTTGATTTCCTTACACATGACCTCAGTCCATGTGACTGACTTACTCAGCATAAGCCATAGGCTTATTCATCATCATTCATAGTATTACCAAGCCTTTCTGCTTATTCCTTTACTTTGACTCAGCATATCTGTACCAGTATATAAACCTGTAGTCTCGCTGAGGATTATCTTCAGCTTGACCTCCTTTGTTCATTATACAAAGTGTCTTAAGCAAGAACCCAGATACACTCAGACTAGACTTGACAGGCTTAACATGCTTTGTCGTAACATTAGGTCAAGCTGATCCAGCAGCCAGACATCTTTATGTCTATGGCATTCCCACGATCCTTTGAAAGATACAATCCCTGGACCCACACATCAGACCCTTGATCCCCGCTGAACCCTTGATCCCCCATTGGACCCTTAATCCCCATTGGACCCTTGAACTCCATAGAACCCCATCAGATCCCTGATCATCATCTCTGATAAAGTCCGATGTTATTGAATTCCATCTGATAACACTTTCCATACCTGGACGTCCCTCTATGAATCTTGGACATCCCCAGATCATCCCTGATCATATCAGATCTTCTGATCCCCACCAGAATCTACCTCTTCCCAGCCTAGCACAGTGAGCGGCGTCTCCCACCGTGGGATGATCCCTGATCAAGACAGGAGTACCGGTGTGCTAGCAGTAGCAAAAACAGAATTCTGATCAAGATCTATCTTGGGGACCGACTGATCCGTACCTCATGATCAGTCTTGATTGTCCGAACACCTGAACCCCTGACCTGCTGATCTACATGATGCAAGCAGCGCTCATCAGATCCCTTGATGCCGATCCCATGATCGGCATTCACAGAACCCTAGAACATGGCATGGCCGCCATCGATATTCACAGAACCCTAGAACATGGCATGACCGCCATCGATCTTTACAGATCTCCAGACTAAATCTGCACTGCGCAGTTGGAACTCATGTTTCANAGNACCACNAGATANCCTTNTTNTTC
>SGPM01000053.1:98202-109017 GCA_004802725.1 Antrodiella citrinella
GCTGTTATATTCGTGCANACTTACCGCCCGGACCCCTCCGAGCCCGGCCTCCGAGGTTCACCNGGACACNTCCGCGGTAGCGTCCGTTCTGACTTAGGAACNTTGAGCTCACGGGTTTTATGCCGTGATGATCTACTGAGCTTTCCCGTTGAGCTCACGTTTTCTTATNGGACATCCGGAGCTACTNCGGAGACCTCCGTGCTCCTCCTCATCNGGTATGTTTTACCCCTTGGACTCCTCCTTCCNTTATTATCCCTTCCTCCGTCGTCCTCACNGAATNTTCNTGTTTNCCTCATGTTCCGGTCAGTGACCTCCGGTCACAGTCCTCGCCCCCTACANGNTTCCGCTTANCNACTATCTNCCTCCGATNCGGACTTNGTCCNTTCTCCGTAGGGTNCNCCGTTAGTATAANTAGCTACNACAGGACTGTACCGNTTCTTCAGTTCGTAAATTAACGTTTCTTCCGTGTTCTCCTCTCGGGCCTCCGACCCTCTGTCATTACTTGAGCTCGACAGCACGTCACCCACCACTGTGTGGTGTTCGTGTACTCCGTCTCCGTCCAACCGTCGCCCCTCCTTTCGTCCCCGTCGTTCCGCCCTTCCCTCTCCCTTCCTTTNCTCNGGCATCCATCCGATCNNCTCNACTCCNCCTCCGNACTCCTNAANGGAGCCTCCGTACTCNNTGTCGGAGCCNGTCNGTAANGTCCGTAGNANCTCCGTACCACATCCGCTACCTCCGTCCNTTCATCTGTTCCCCCTCTGTAGCGTCTCCGCACGGACTTAACAGTAGGCCTGAGACACCTCATCTCGAGTGGGTGGTGGGTGATGTTCTTTTGCAACCTATTCAGGATCTAGATCATCGAGAACATCGCCAACCAGGTCAGACTCTAGCCCTGAAAAATCTGGAAAGAGCAGAGGAGGAGTGTTGGGTCAAGGTAACTTGGAGGACACCAGTGTGATAGATGTGGAACCAGGGGCGCTGTTATAGGCGTGCAGCCTTAACCCGGAGTCTCCGACACCTCTCCGACAGACGCCTCGACACAGACCCGCTACTCCCGTGTGTTCCTTCGGAACCTGGGCTCATTGGGTTTTATTGCCGTGATGATATACTGAGCTTTCCCAATTGAGCCCAGTTCCTTGTCAACACATCGGAGGTCTGTCGGAGGGTCCGGTTATCTACCCCCTTCAGGAGCTCCCGCCCCCTCACTTCCTTTTCCCCGTTTACGTTCCCTCCTCCGTCCTTACTTACCTTTTCTACGCTCAATGCGTTTTCCTCATGTTCTACCTTTCGTCTCACATGAGGTTTTACTACGAACTCTTATCTACACCACGTTCTACTCGGCTACTCCATTTCCGTTCCGCATTCCGTAGCCACTTACTAGAGTAGTATAAAAGGATCATCTGGATGTACATAATTCCCCAGTTCGTAAATTAATGTTATTCCGTGCTATCATCTCGGGCCTTCCGACCCTCCCCCACATTCCTTACACTTGAGCTCGATAGCGCGTCACCCACCTCTGTGTGGTGTTCGCAACCTCCAGCCTCACGCCTGACCGTCGTCACTCCTTCCTCTCCCTCGACTTCTTTTCCCTCGCCCTCCGTTGTTGCGACGTCCGGCTTGTCCAACGGTTGCCCGACGATCCTCCTCGCTCTCTGCGTGGACTCCAGCCCTGCTCCGCATCGCCCTGTCTACCTTAGTCGGAACCTCCAGTACCCCCCGATGTGCCATGCCTACCCCTTTTCAGGACTTCCAGGACCCTCCGCACGGTCTTAACAGGGTGGCCCAGATGAGAACAATGACACTGAGTGTGTAACAGATGAACCCAAATATGGAGAACACGGGACGCTGGCCACAGAGAAAAATGATGACAATGCAGAAAATGATTGAGAGTGTGTCAGCCCAAGTCGTGACACAATAGCAGGAGTGGGGTCAAGGCCAGACCATCTGAGCATGCTTTTGAACGTGTGATCAAGATGTGCACAGTGAATCTCGATGGACCAACATTCTGTGTTCAGAAATGCAGGTATAGATGTTGTTTGGCTCAGAGAGGGTATAGCAAAAGACATAGAGTCATGGGGACTCAGAGTAGTGACAGTGAAAAGAACCTGAGAGAACAAGCATGGAAGTGGTGGTGGTAGCAGCTCTGATATGTCGATAACTCCCGAAAGAGTTGGTAATTGATAGTGATCACAGAGATACTGCAAAGAATCAACAGCACTCGTACCAGAGCTGCTGCTGCCTTGATCGAGAGAGTTCACAGATTTTTGAGCAAAGTATGTATCAAAATTTTGGCTGAGACTGAGAACTGGAGAGGGTGCGGGCTAGACAGAAAAATAAGCTTTGATGAAGATCGAAGCACAAAGAAGATCTCTCACCTGAGAGCTGGGAACTCAACAACTAAGAGTTGGAGATTCCTCCACCTGGGTGACAGTTTGAGACAGGCTCTGCTTTCAGCCACCAAGCACCCTCTCAGGCCTGTCTATGATAGGGGAGCTCAGCAAGGGGATTGTGAGCTGCAATGCCCGTATATCTACCCATAGTTGCATGGATCCTGCACGGAGTCCTGCAAGAGATTGACATAATGATGCCAAACACAGCTCAAAAATCTATGTTTTCATTTATTTCAGGTTTACCTACTTGTCAGTGGTATGTTGTAATTTTACTTGTTCTCATTGTGATGGAAAGGCTTATGTAATCTCACGTGATATTCATGTGTGTTACGACGAAGCGTAATAAGCAAGTCGAAGTTCAGTCTGAATAATGATGTCACTGTCTGGGTCTTGCTTAGGACACTTTGTGTATTGAACAAAGGAGGTCAAGCTGAGGATGGTCCACAGCGAGACTGCTAGTTTATATACAAGTACAGATATGATGAGTCAAGAGAAAAGATAAGCAAAGAGACTTAGTAATACAGCGGGCATCGATGAGTAAGCCCTACAGCTTATGTTGAATAAGCAAGTCACATGATAAGTAAGTCATGTGTAGATGAGTCATGACGAATGACGAGACAAAGAATAAGAGTCCGTTAAGCAAAAAGAAAAGAAAAGAAATATAACTACAAGTTACAACGAAAACTGTAACATTGAGCTCACGTTTTCTTATCGGACATCCGGAGCTACTTTGGAGACCTCCGTGCTCCTCCTCATTCGGTATGATTTACCCATTGGACTCCTCTTTCCATGATTATCCTTTCCTCCGTTGTCCCAGATGTTCATGTTTCCCTCATGTTCCAGTCAGTAACCTCCGGTCACAGTCCTCACCCCCTACATGTTTCCCTTTATCGACTACCTGTCTCCGATCTGGACTTTATCCATCCTCTGTAGGGTACCCCATTAGTATAAGTAGCTATGACAGGACTGTACCAATTCCTCAGTTCGTAAATTAATGTTTCTTCCATGTTCTTCCCTTGCGCCTCCAACTCTCTCTCTTTCACTTGAGCTCGACAGCGCGTCACCCACTACTGTGTGGTGTTCGTGTACCCCATCTCTATCCAACTGTAGTCCCTCCTTTCATCCCTGTCATTCCACCCTTTCCTCTCTCTTCGCCTTGTTTCGGTATCCGTCTGTCTGACTTCCCTCCTCCTCCGAGGCTCCTCAACAGGTACCTCTGTACCCCATATTGGAACCCTTAGCAACATCCGTAACCTCTCCGTACCTCCTCCGCTCCCTCCGGTCCTTTGTCCTGGTTCCTTCCGTAGTACTTCCGCATGGACTTAACACCCCTCTACTGAAATCTGAATTGTCCATTCTTCAGTGATGGTGTGTGTGTGTGGATCATATGGGGACAGGGAATAATGTTTTGATTTAAGGGCGACAGTAAGAGGGTCACTGAATGAACAGATGTGAAGCCCGCAATCAATTCCAGGTCTGAGGTCCCACTTCAGCAGTTGCTACTATTAATTAAGAATACATTTACATGTCTCCTTTTAGGCTCTCAAAATGATGACAAATTTGTGTGTTCATTAAATCTCATTATAAATTCAGTATTTCTGCACACATTTTGGATTATTGTAGTTGAGTGTGCACAATGAGCAAGCACAAGAGATAAGAAAAAGAAAGTATACAGGAAATTTGTGACAACAAGTACTTGATAAGCCCTAGAACACATAAAGTTATATTAGTATAACTAGGAAATAATGTAGCATATGTTACATATCAAAAGAATGGGATTTGTAATACCTATAAACTGAGATACTAGTCATCTCAATCTGTTGAGTATTGATGGGGGCATGACTAGATTATGTGTGTCAAGCTGCTATTGTACTGATAGCTAGTGTTAGAACTGATAAGCACTAGATTAGATAAAGATCTGAAAATGATCTCCCTACCACACAGACAAAATATGCCTGACCTGAGTACTGAATCTGTAAAAGAGTAGTATCAAGTGTATTATGATTTTATAGCACAGCGAACAAATGGGTTTTTCTCGTGTGAGGAAACACTAAATTTACCATGATTATTGTCACCTTATATTTAGTGTATATTGATGTACAATACGATACACATTCTTCTATTGTATCTGTGTTAAGACTGTGCAGAGGGTCCTGGAAGTCCCGAAAAGGGGTAGGCGTGGCACGTTGGGGGTGTACTGGAGGTTCCGACTAGGGTAGACAGGGCGATGCGGAGCAGGGCCGGAGTCCACGCAGAGAGCGGGGAGGAAGGCCAGGGAGGATCGTCGGGCAACTGTCGGACAAGCTGGACGTCGCGTCAACGGAGGGCAACGGAGAAGAAGTCGAGGGAGAGGAAGGAGTGACGACAGTCGGGCGTGAGGCCGGAGGTCGCGAACACCACACAGAGGTGGGTGACGCTATCAAGCTCAAGTGTAAGGAATGTGGGGAAGGGTCGGAAGGCCCAAGTAGATAGCACAGAATAACGTTAATTTACGAACTAGGGAATTATGTACATCCAGGTGATCATTTTATACTACTCGAGTAAGTGGCTACATCATACGGAACAGAAACGGAGCAGCGAAGTAGAACGTAGAGTCGATATGAGTTCGTGGTAATACCTGTTAGAATCCACAAGAGATGAAGGGAACAAGTTGATCTATTTCCAGAGACCAGAGGTGGTCTTATATAGAGCTACAGGACGTTCTATGGTATTATATACAAAGGAGAATGTCCCTACAACGTCCATTGAGATGAGGATAAAGGGATAAAGACATAAAGAGTATAAAGAACAAAGGAAGTGGCACAAAGCATCTTGGCCATTGAGTGGCCAAGTGATAGTGAAGTGTGAAGTGTGAAGAATGTGAAAGATGTGAAAGCGTCCACTGCAGTTCTAGACTGCTCCTCTGGCTATCACACTGAGTGGCACACAAGGAGTGGCACACTGTGTCCGCTTTCAGTCAGAGTGGCTGATACCAACTCTAACACTCCCACCTAATCAGCTAACTCTGCAGTCCAAGCTGCTTGTAAGCTTCCACAACTTTCACCTTGCTCAGAGGCTTGGTGAGGATGTCTGCAGCCATGAAGTCTGTGGGGATGTACTTGACACTGATGACTCCTTTCTGGATCTCATCTCTGAGCCAGAACAACCGCAGATCCAGGTGCTTCATGCGCCCATGATGCTCAGGGTTTTTCACCACCTGAATCGCACTTTGGTTGTCCATGTAGATCAGAGTGGGTCCATCCTGAGTGTAGCCAATCTCACCGAGCAATGAGCGCATCCAGATCGCTTCCATGCCACAAGTGACTGCTGCTACATACTCTGCTTCAGTGGTAGACAAGCCGACCATGGTCTGAAGTTTGGAGCTCCAAGACACTGCACCTGAGCCAATTTTGAGCACATAGCCACTGGTGGACTTGCCATTGTCCAGGTTGCCAGCGTGGTCTGCATCAGAGTATACACTGAGAAACTCAGAGTTGGGGCTGTAGGTGAGCTTCATGTCCAGAGTCCCTTGCAGATAGCGCATCAGGTGCTTCACAGCATTCCAGTGAGCCATGCCAGGATTGGAGCTGAAGCGAGCAAGAGTGCTGACAGTATTGGCTATGTCTGGACGAGTTGCAGTGGCCAGATACATGAGAGCTCCCACCGCATTGATGTAGGGTATGTCTTTCATGCTCGCCCTGTTGAACCAAGGAGTAGATCGACTTGGGAGGACTCTAAGACAGACCACTGGAGTCTGAGATGAGCAACTGAACTGGATATTGAGCAAGACAATATCTACACACCTGGAGTCTGAGATGAGCAACTGAAGGTTGCCTGAGCGCTCAGACTCCGTCCTATGTACTGGGAACGTCCGCATTAGGAAGGGGAACACAAACAACACAAGTCCAAGTCTATCTTGGACACAGAAAGAACCACAGCATGGAAATGGACGAGTAGGGTATCAGAATGATGGGGGAAGTGAGGGGAATCCGAATATGATAAAGAGAAGAAAGTAGAGCATCAAGAAGCTCGTCCAACACTGCGACCCCGCCCCATGTCTTCATGCAGCAGCAGATGGCCCTGGACGCACCAACGTAGGACACACCCCATGTCTTCATGCAGCAGCACACTGCAGAGACGAGAGACACACCCATGCACATGGAGGCCTCAGCTCTGATGCAGTGGCACGCACAGCGTGACACGCTTCAAGCATTGTTTGCGACACCTCCGTCTGTTCATCCCCCCTCCACTGTATTGACAGTGTCAGCAGCAGCACCTGCTCCTGCTCATGTGGCACCTGCACCTGTTGCAGCACCGGACCCATTTGTCGCGCTGCCAACACAGACTACCGAGGAAGTGAAGTGGGCCGCGCTCGCTGCCCGCTATGGCGACGACTGTCTCCGTGCCCATCCCACTTGGGTCTTTGTCAATGGCAACTGGCTCCCGACGTATAACCACCTCCCGGTGCGAACCATCACCGACGTCTGGTCGGAGTACGTCGATGGGATCAGCCTGAACCTCCCCGTCCGTCTGCTCTGCGAAGGCTGGGGTGCGAAGTGGAAGGAGAACATCTGCTCTCGCATTACCGAGTCCAGTCGGCATATGAGCATTGTGAAGCTCATCGAGGAGCTCTCGAAGAAGCACCGCTAGGGTATTCTGATGGCCCTCAAGTTCATCCGCGAGTGGTACGAGCCCAAGTACAACACGCGCAGCTTCGCTGAGCACATCTCGAAGAGGGCCTCCGACCACGCAAACTGACACACCGGACTTGACACCGCCGCCTCTTACGTGTTATGAACACCATCCCCGTTTTATTCTTTCTTGTGTTATCCTGTTCTTGCATTCCTGCTCTTGTCGTCGCACTCTTCATAGTCCTAATCCTATTTTACCTAGCTACTTAGTGCTTACTTATATCCCCTCCTCGTCCTCTTAATGTCGCATTTCGTTGTGCCCCCACTGTCTGACTGTCAGATCTTCACCTGTAGATCTGTCCCTATGGTCCTCATGCACCTACACACCGAGTCCCGACACCGTACGTTGCGGGACGTGCCCTCAGCGTTGTCGACAACGCTGTCATCCGTTCATGCACGCCGTCCACTGCACTGACCAAACTAGGGAATTGCGAGCCCAATTCGACAAGCTAGGTGAGGGCGATCGCGATCAGTTGAGATCGGATGTCTCCCTCGCTGTTCAGGGGGCCGCGCCGTGGTCGAAACAGGTTGTGCGCCCTCCGAGGGGCTGTCCACGGACGCAAAATTTGGCAGAGAAGGGGAACATTAACGGGCCCCCTCGCAGAGGGGCAGCACCTGCGCACGGTACACGCGGCTTGCCCGATCGAGATGCTGAGTCAGCATACCGGGACGCTGAGTCCGCATACCGGGACGCTGAGTCAGCATACCGGGAACCTCTCGGTGACAGTTCCCTCTGTGGTATATGTTTAGAGAACAGAAGGCTGGAAGACTTAATTAAGGAAATACTGTTAGAATCCACAAGAGATGAAGGGAACAAGTCGATCTATTTCCAGAGACCAGAAGTGGTCTTATATACAGCTACAGGATGTTCTATGGTATTCTCTACAAAGGGGAATGTCCCTACAATGTCCATTGAGATGAGGATAAAGGGATAAGGACATGAAGAGCACAAAGAACAAAGGAAGTAGCACAAAGCATCTTGGCCATTGAGTGGCCAAGTGATAGTGAAGTGTGAAGTGTGAAGAATGTGAAAGATGTGAAAGCGTCCACTGTAGTTCTAGACTGCTCCTCTGGCTGTCACACTGAGTGGCACACAAGGAGTGGCACACTGTGTCCGCTTTCAGTCAGAGTGGCTGATACCAACTCTAACACCTGAGATAGTGATGGTACGAGGATAAGAAGCGATGGTCAAAGGCCACTTGGGCGTAAATTCACTGCTGACTCAGGGTGTAGGAGAGGGCGATGCGAGGAGGTATGTGGGCAAAGTGATTATACCAAGGAGAGATAACACAGTGTCTTACAAGTTGAAATAGATGAAGGGTACCACAGAGGAGACAACATGAATGAAGTACAATGTCAGTGAAGCGAGTAATGGACAATCTGAGTGAACAGACAAAGAATGGCATGAGCAATGGGGTATAGTGAAAGAGTGTACCGTGTTACAACTTGTGGCTAGTGTGGATGAAGCGACACAAGATGCATCTATTGACCACCCCCCCCCATCATTGCTTCTTCGTTCTGTACTCCCATCATCTCACAGATTTATTACCCCTTTAGGTAGTACTCTTGGCATCGTTACACGCATTTTCCTGTCTTCTCCCTCCCCCTTCCCCTTCCCATTCCTCCTCCACCCCCTACCAGGTCTTCCACTGCTGGCCAACCCCCAGCATCCTTGAGTTTGAACCCCCCCCCCTAGATTTTTAGGCATAGAGACCACTCCTGTCACCCAAATTGTCCTCACTTCGCAACCAGGGATCGAGACCAATTTTACTGACTTTACGGATCTGTCCGTAGGTATCTCTGATGCTCTGCGTCAAAACCCTCCCATTTCGCCAGATGACCTGGCGCTCAAATTCTCGTTCGAGAACCTCTTCCCCCACTTGGTATCACACCAGGACAGCATTGATCTGGTCTTAGCTCAAGAGCTGGACCTATACCAAGATGAAGACAATGGCCTCTTCATGCACTCATTTGAGGCACACCCCTCTGATTCACCTACAGATGTACTCTGGCAAGCCTTGCGGTCACTTGCCCGAGTCGGGTTGGTACTCGGGCATGATATGTTCGTCCAAAGAAACGGAAGGCTGCAGAATGACTTTCTGAGATGGTGGAGCGAGTTCACAGTGGTGCTGCAAGCTCTCAACCACATTACCAGTGCGATTTCGCATAACCAGGCGCATTACTCCACGGAGGTGTGTACCCTTCTCGAGATGGCCAAACGGCCCCCACCACTTGCTCCCGAAGTCCTGAAGAGACTCGCGGAGATTCATGAGAACGTCCAGGGCATTCACCGTGCCCAGGCTGTGATGCAGCAGGAAGTGTTGGCTGCAAGGTCAGCCAATTCCGAGCAGAACACGGTCATACAAAACATGATTCAAGATGTGATTGTTCGTATGAGCGGTATGAGCTTGTCGGATGGCCCTCATGCCCCCACTCCAGTGCTGAAGAAGCCGGAGAGTCAATTTCCAGGTGGGACTTTTCTGGAGGTCGCAGTGAAGTATGGCATCCGCTGCACCAACGTTCCTATAGGAAATAGGAAATGGACGTGGCCGGGACCTCAATACGATCGGAAAAAGGTTCCTTACAATCACCTGGGAGAAGGTCGAGGATGGGAGTTTGAGCGACTGACTGAAGGTTAGTTTCATATTCGTTCGATGCACACTTGTATTCTAATATACTCCTCAGAGGAATGGTCGTACAGAAAGACCTCCCAAGCCTGGTCGGACGTACCCTTGGTCGTAAACACGGACGGTGATGCGTTGTGGCGTGTAAGAGACAGCCAGGCATGGAGAAAGGTGACATTGTCAGGTCAGTCTGACGAGTCTCGTCCTGATTGTGTTACAGGCGAGAAACGGAAGCATATTGTCGAGTTACATGCCTCAGAGCCTGCACTCAAGAAAATGAAGCCGAAGCATGACCTGGATGAGGTGGATCAAATGTCAGCGTCGCCCGAGGCAACACATCTTATGCCTGTTCGACAACCTCCTCATCCTATACAGCACCCAGATCCGGACTCTCATGCGCAAGCAGGTCCGTCTCGTGTTGCCCGCAAAACTCTTGATTGGGAGATGGAGGATGACACCTTGTTCCCGCCATCTCCCCATGTTCTACCCTCCGCAAGACAACATTCGCCGCCAGGACGTCAAGCCGTACCTCCTGATGTGGACACTCGTCATGATGCACGACAGAAGGCTGTGAAGCTTCAGACTGCCAGGACCACCTTACATCATGCACAGGAGAACTATGATCTGTTATACGGTCAGTCGATGAACCTTAATGCTGAATTGACTGCATGGAGCGTAGAGTACGGTGGTCTGCCGGAGGGTAGTGAGGCTCAGATGGCCCAGCAGATTATTGGCGCGGATCTCTTGAATGAGTTGGATTTATTGAATCAGGAGTTGCAGAAGGCCAAGGACGCACACCAGGCAGCTATAAAGGCTGTGAAATTGTTAGAGAATGTGTAGTTGTGTGCGTGTTGATTATTTTGAACTCTCGATATCTCTCCCAGTCTATATACATGTCTATATTGCATTCAATAATATGACTTGAGCACATTATGACTGTGGCCTCTGTGTAACTATTGTTGTCTGCATAAATTCTTGGCATGGTGTGTGATGGGTTCTAGAGACCAATCAAGTGTGAAGTGCAGTGAAGTGGCCCATCACATAAGAGTGGGCCACTCTACTGGCCAAGTCTACATCAAGAGTCACTTGAGTGGCCCATCTTCATGTGTGGTCACTCAAGTGGCCCACCAT
>SGPM01000530.1:0-13580 GCA_004802725.1 Antrodiella citrinella
ACCGCAAGGAGGGTCGGAAGAAGTGCGAGATCACCACGAACGACGTGTCCCGCGAGGTTATAGATTCCAAATGTGCGAGTGGGGAATCATGATCCAACAGGGGAATTGACTGTGAGGAACTTCCGGCGCCAGATTCGACGTGAAGCACGCGGAGGACAGGTAGGTCGTGCGTTCCCTGAGGAGCACCATAACCATATGAATGAAGGTGTAGGTACACGACGCGCTCAAGGTCCGATTCCGGGAGCTGTATCGCGCGAGGCTTGTACGGATCATACTCGACTGTCAGATGGAGGGGGATCCTGAGAGAGCGATTGAGGAGTTCTTGGCATGCCTCATACGGCCAGTGACTGAAGAGAACCAAGTGCTTCCATAATAAAGGTGCGTCAAGAGCGACCTGCCGCCAATATCGGCAGACGTGTGTTATACACTTCAGCGCGTCCCACCGCTTGAAAGGAAGGTGGCCACTTGAGCATCGTATGAAGACTTCTATGAGCAGCTCGGGCGGAAGTGTAGCCAGTGAAGATGGCGTGCCTATCGCAAGGTATGCATTCTCAGGTCGTTCTGCAGCCTCTGTTCCGTGTGTGAGACTTGCGAAGCCCACAAGTTCTCTGCCCATGTCTTCTGGGTCGCCGCGACCTATGTGGGTATCAGTGGTGCTTGATGCTTCAAAACATACCACGCACCGTCGTGTATCCTTCTATACAATATCTGACAATGATTACCAGCAGTTCCTTTCTTCGCGACGATGTGACAGTAAGAATCTGGAAGAGAGCTCAAGAGGCTCAGTTGATGTGATCGTCATGATGTAGATTGAATTAGCGCCAAGTGGTATTGGATCTGAGATCTATGCATCATTAGCCTACGCGCTCAATTCAACTCGTCCGACTACAACCGTGAAGCCGTGTACAAGGACCGTACAAGACTTCATTTTCCATCATTAGTACTCGGGATATCCTCGTCATTAGACTCACAAAATCATGAGAGCGACCTGTTACCGAAATATCCCTAAACGCTTCCAAACAAGGCCGTCCATTATTCGTCGTATCCCGCAAGCTACGAGGTCCTTGCACTCGACCTCACGTACAAACTTACAAGGCGCAGCAGCATCAGGATCATCGACAGTCAATGCAGACGAAATCGCGCATTTCTCGCGTCTGTCGTCGTTATGGTGGGATGAACGGGGGGAGTTCGGGATGCTGCACAAGATGAATCCGGTGAGGATGCAGTTTGTGAAGGAGAAGCTGGTGAGTGGAATTTAAGCATGCATTCAAGAAAGACTCTAATGAAATCCATTCGATTGTCATCGAAAGGCGGAAATTCGGCGTGAGGAGACAGATGAAGATGTTGAGGCGGTGACCATTATGCGCGGTCTGGAGGTGCTAGATGTCGGCTGTGGAGGAGGGCTGCTGAGCGAGGTGCATCGTCGTCCTCTGACTCATTCTCAATACCTTGCTCAACCTTATAACAGAGCCTCGCCCGTATGGGCGCAAACACACTTGGAATTGACGCGTCCGAGTCCAACATTGCCATCGCGTCATTACATGCATCCGCAGACCCCGGTTTGGACGTCACCTCGTCGAGCTTGTCTTTATCTACTCCCCCAGAATCTTCAGGAGCCAAAGGCAAAGGCAGACTTCTTTACGAGAATACCTCAGTCGAGGACCTTCTGGCACAGCGTGGTCCGGCCTCGTTCGATGTCGTGTGTTCAATGGAGGTGCTAGAACACGTTGATAACCCCCGCGCCTTCTTAGACAGTTGCGCCCAGCTCGTCAAAGTGCGTCATAAACAATCATTTAAGGTTCCTTCAAAATTAATAGTGATACTGTGTGTTACAGCCTGGCGGACATCTCTTCCTATCAACTATCGCGCGGAACCCCTTCTCATACTTCCTTACCATATTCGCAGCGGAGAAGCTACTTCGCCTTGTCGAACCCGGAACGCACACGTACACGAAATACGTGAACCCCTCGGAGGTTATCTCGTTCTTCCAGGCGTACCGCTCACAAGACGAGCATGGAACACCGTGGATTGGGAGACTGGCAAACGGTGTGCCGGCGAGAATTGAGGCGGAGACCAGAGGAATGATATATGTTCCATGGGACGCAGAGTGGAGGCTATCGAGGAGAGGCGAAGGATGGAGCGAGTACTGCAACTACTTGATCTGGGTACGAAGACCAAAAGAATGAACTGTAGGGCTTGGCGTTACTATAAATGACTTTTTGCAGAAATGAGGCAGCTCGAGCTAGGATGATCGACGACGCTTGTTGGCGTCTGTGGGTCCACGTTCCAGTCAGCAGCGCTGCATAGTCTTGACTCTTCAGCGCCAGCCTATAAAACGCGGGAATTGAGCGCAGCAAGGTTCGACCCGTAGAACTGACCTGTCTCCACAGTGGGTGACCACCGGCGGGCGATGGTCATTAGCTCAAACTTCCTAGCGCGCTCCGGGGGCTGCACTCCACATGCACTACCTTCTGTAAACATCGTCCTATGGCGGATTGGCATGCAGAGGGACCCAGAACGGCTATGATCTCCGCTGTAATTCTCTTTACCGGATGAAACGCGCTGGCTGTGCAGTGTGCTTCGCAGTACACATAGACGGCTCCGTACGGCCAGCCACACGAGGACGTGTATCCCCATCTGCTGACCAGTGCAGCTGGGCTATCAACCCTACGCGCTGCGCTATGATTCGAACACGGCGAGTGAATTCCATGTTCATGAACAGCTGATCAATGACTGATCGTGCTGAGCGTCCGTGGCCCTCGCCGCCGTAACCTGCGACGGGTTTACCCCATGAGTAAATAAACGCCACTGATACTCGAGCTGTGGGGGAGGTACGCGCCCACAGATACCTGATAGTTGTGATCATGGGTCTACTTTCTAGGACACAATTCGGTGAGCTATCGGATCGAGTAGCTGTATATAGGTGGATCCTGGAGGGTACGTACGTATACGACTTCGAGCATTACACGGGCTCTATAAGCCATTGAAAAGATATTGGTCTATATGGAGATCTGTTAGGCCCTGTTCGGCGGCGCAAGTTGAGTTGAGTTGGGTGGGGTTGGGTTGAAGTTCGGACAATTCCGCAACTCGAGCCAGTGAAGCGCGCGAGTTGAGCTCGAGTTGTCACAGTATGTCACAAATAGTAACAGTGTTATGATCATGATAACACACCAATCATTGATATTGAGAGTCCGACATTGACATGGTTCAAGTTCATGTGCAGCCACCGAAGGCCCAGGAAAGTCACTAACGGTGGTAGTTGTCAGCTTTGTTGCTGCTGCTGGTCATTCAACCACAAATCGATGACCTCAGCACACGTCCCTGGCACAGTGCTCGCTCAACCGATATGTGCATACCAGAGGGCAAATACTACCTTGGTGATGCTGATTTTCCCTCATCCGACTCATTGCTGGTACCGTATTGTGGTGTTCAATATCAATCATCCCTTTTAGACTTTGACGAGCTGGAACAACTCGATTCACTCGCAATGAAGCATTTCTCGCTCAACTTGACCCTGATGAGCTTTTTGCACCACCTGACATCAGTGATGAAGACAGTGAAGGTGTTCATATCAATGTCAGTGCAGAGGGAAAGGAACAGGCAGAAGTGCGACAGAACAGTATTGCCAAGGCAATGTGGGATGACTATGTACAGATCTTACGAGAACGTGGAGTGGAGATGTAGTGTGGTCTGTACTAGAGAGGTGGTAAAATAAAAAGGGGACTTATTACAAAAGAGTGTGATTAAAAAGCAATGAGTACGAGAAAAGAAGGGAAGGATGAGGAGGGGAGGAAAGGGGAGTTATGTTTCGCGCCGCACACAATGTGCAAGGTGTTATCAGCGCCGATCTAATTGTCACCCTTGTGTCACTCCGCAACCCAGCTGGAGTTGATCTCGAGTCCGCGCTGACCGATATCATTCCCACGTCCATATAAGGCAGGTCAACTTCACTCAACTCAACTNAACTTGCGCCGCCGAACAGGGCCTTAACGTTAGGCTAAGCTAAGCTAAGCTAAGCCAGGTTACCGAACAGGCCCTTAGTCGTAAGATCTCCGCCGGGCCTGCTGATCGATGATCTCTCAAAGCCATTTAGCTGCGATTGTTCGTTCAATCCTCCGCTAAGTGCTACTGACCGAAATGACTTTAGGACATCTCTATGACTCGGCATACATCAAACATATTCCTTCGTCCTTTACACCTAGTCAACTCGAGACGTATTTGAAGAGGATCGAATTCCCCACTGCGCGCCATGAGATCCAACCCGATCTCGCGACTCTGCAGACCCTCATGGTTTTACACACCGTCGCATTTCCCTGCGATAACACGGATATGCACTAGTAACCTTATTGTCATCCTTCCAAATATCTCTGACACCTCACCATTCACTGGTAGTACGCAGCAACACCACATGCCGGTGACACCGCAGGAGCTCTTCGATCGACTTGTGGTTGGAAGCAAAGGGAGCTATTGCTTTGGATTCAATGGGTTGTTTCTCGGGATGCTGCGAGGACTAGGCTACCGGTGTGTTTCATCATTTCATCCGGCAAGTACCAGTACTAAAGACAAGATTGTTCTCTAGTGCATTCGCAGCGCCAGGGAGAGTGCTTATACCCACCAGTGACTCAGACGAGGAGAAAATATATACCCAGCTCTCCCATCTAGTCTTGCTGGTCCAGCCGCACGACGCACCGCACGACCGTGTAACGTACCTCGTGGACGTCGGTTTCGGCGGTACAAGTCCTCTGCGGCCGATCTTACTCGCGGACGGCTCGTCGGACAAGCCACAGGTGACAAACGGAGGCAGTGGGTTCGCAGGAGGATGGGTGTGGGGATCGTATCCACCGGAACGGCATCGTGTCGTCCCAGGTGCATTCGCGTACAGCAGTCTAGGTGAGTAGATCATGCGCTCAATTACAATTCTGAGTACCTCTGACTTCTCTTGTGTAGAAACGGAAGCCGGGTCAGGCATCACACCCCAGAGGGACTGGCATCTCCAAGTCTCGCACGCGGCCGGGACGTATGACTGGAAGACGCTCTATACCTTCACCGACAAGGTCGAGTTCTTGCAACGCGACATCGACGCCGCCAGTCTCTCCGTCACCACGCTTCCTGGCACGATCTTCTACCAGACGATCGTCTGCGTCCGCCGCTTCCCTGTCGACCTGGATCCACAATACATGTCCGAAGAGGAGGTAGACGGATTAGCGTGGATTGGAAAGTGGACGCTGGACGGCAAGAAGGCGACGAAGAGGGTCGGGGCGAGCGTATTAGAGGAGAGAACCGTTGATTCCGAGAGGGAGCGGTTGGAGGTGCTGCGAGATGTGTTCAGGATCGATGTGTTGGCCGAGGACGCGCGGTGGATCGTGGGGCGCGTACCGGAGCTGCCTGTGTCATGATGATATCCGAACTTACACTGAATCGACACATATTTTCATCTTTGCACAGACCCTGCTGAGCTCGCCATTTGCTATATTGTTGCGGATACCTTCACTTGTGCAGTGAGCGCATTTTCTTGCCAGCTTCGACCTTCGGAAACCCGGGACCATCAGACTACGGTAAGAAGATCAATTTTTTTGGCGTTCTGGAGATCAAGCTGACTTACCTACGCCTATGCTCGTCCTTTTTTCTCGGCAGTAGCCCTCCAAACTGCAAGTCTGCATTCTGTCAACTATTCCGTTATCTTTATCCTCGACCCAGCTCGCACACCGGACCCGACCGTACACCTGTTGACACGATTGCGCAACTGGGTCTCGCACTGTATTCGATGCCAACTTTTGTGCGCGGTGTAGCACTCCCTACCAGATTTCGCCCAATCCGGAACAAGAAGTCTCGGCGTATCACTCGTATCTTCCAGCCAATAACGGAATTTACACTGACTCCGAACGCTCTGACCAGGCGATGTATCTACCGTTGCGGATCCACTCTGTAAGCTTTGTTCTTCGCGGCATTATTGCACTGCTTGGACCTTCAAGCTTCAGGAGTGGAGTATAAAACTCCTCTTGTTTTCGCTTGGGTTGACTCTTGACCTTTTCTATCCCAGACTGCCTGACTACGCTTCGCGAGTGCTACAGCCTACGGTATCACATCCTGAACCAATTGACCACCAAGGCTCCCGCGATCTCGCCTGTTATGTAAGACAACTTTTCCTCGGGACACTTCTCCCAACGTCTATCATCTTACGCAGGTATGTTGTCAGATCTGAATAATGGACTTGGGACCTCTATTTGACACTTGGTCCGGTAGCAACTCTTGCTCAAACTTCCGATCGCACGTTTTCCATATCCCCTATGGCGACCTTCTTGCTCGCCCCCAGAGACTACACGATCTACAAGTACTACATGCGAGAACCCTTCAAGACCGCTTCCATCAAAAACAATCCCTTGTACATGCCGATAGCTGTATGGGATCCGCCAGGAAGACAGTTCCCAGTCTACACTCACAACATAGTGTCTGAGGACCGCAGTCGTATTGTCACAGGTGATTTCGGTTTCATCGACGCAGATATGTGCATGCGTGTTCGGAACTGCATCATGCCAGATGAGCCCTCGTTCCACCAGCATCGAGCGGATCCTTTGCCTGCGAGTATCCCACCACTGGTCTTGCCGGATACTACGCCGCTCGTCGAAGAGGACATGCCATTACCCGAAAACAAGTGTATATGCACTCCCGGATTAACGGTCAAGGTCGTCACGAATCAACGTACATCGTCAGTGCTACAAACATATTGGAATCTCCTCTTGTTAACTCCTAGTCATGCAGCAAACAGTCGTTGTCGAGAAGTGCGCTCCTTCGTATGGATGTCTACTGTACATACCAGGAACAACCTGGAGATGTGAGATGCCAACGAAGAACAGCAAGAAGGACGTGGCAAGCTACTTTCGTCGTCACTACGACGAACTGCTGCACTACTATCAGTTGGAGGCCGGAGGCCTAGGAAAACGTGAGCCGCAGGACGTATTCCTCGTCAGATGCTAAGACTCAGATGTTCCTGACCGCCACGATGGCAGAAGTCACGGGGAAGTATCTTGAAGGATTTGAAGCGTCAAGATGGCCGCTTCCCGCTGATGACGATCCGCCGACAGCTGAAGAGCTTTATCGCAGTCAAGCTCTTCTGTGTTTCGATTACTCAAAGTTGAATGAAGACGACAAGAGATGGTTTAACGGCTGGCCCTGAGTTCAAGCTTTACGATCCAAAATGCCGTAGACCTATCAGGAAGCCGGCAATCGATACAGGGTCCCGTCCAACAGGAGCCAGTGGCCACGACGATGTTCCACCGATGGATACAAGTCCTTCACCACCTCAGCCTAGGAAAAACTCATCCATCGGACGCAGTGATTTTGTTTGTCAATCGGGGGGTGACATCGACGCGTCATCGTCCCATTCAAAACACATCTCTCCTCTCCCGTTCTCGCAACGACTACTGGAATTCCTGGAAGACTCGCACGACCCACTGAGTGTGTTGCTATCTATCCCATCAGATATCGTCCGCGATCCGCCTGGATCCCCAAAATTTTTACAGGAGCGGAACCTCAAGATCCAGACTATCATCGTTACGACGACTCCTGCTCTGCTGTCACTGCAGACGTCGAACTTCTCGTATGTATATTGTTCTTTTCTGCTTGATAGCGCGCAACCTCCTAAAAGTTATGTTTTAGGACCAGGAAGACCCAGATCCCCTTCATCATCTCCTCAACTACATCCTCGAAGTAAGCCGTTCCATTTGCGTACCGGATGTGTTCTTGTTGAAACTCTGGACCTAAAGTATTCGGATACAGACGCCGCAGTGGCCGACATATAAGACGTGATGTTTGCATTGGAGGTGGGCACAAATATTTCCTCAATTCACTGAGTACCTTCCATACAGGGCCATGAAGAGGTGCAAAATTTCCGCGTATTCTTGGAGAAAACGAAATCACTCATATACGTCAGCGCTGAGAACGGTGAATCTTGTGGCTCATAGGTCTCAATCGCTATACTCATTCATTTATTACGCAGTCGGTACGCTGTGGATGGATTGCTACCTCCATAACTCGCCGACGCCCCCGTCAGCCATACACTCTCCGCTATTTCCGACGAGTCGTTGGAATATTGTAAGACAACATCTAGGCTCCCGCCATAGACGTCTTTACAACCTCGTGGTGAGGCACGAAACAAATACGAACACATTCCTAGCTATTCCTAGTCCCTCACGCTACGCCAATCCCCTCGATAAATGCTTGTACTTGAACAACAATCTGGCTCCGTCATTCCACGAAACATCGCTCAGCACCTTATGCATCTTCTGATAGATCGACATATCGTTTCGAGCCGCTGTATTCGTATGTATCGGACCTGTCGCTATGCTGACGTTTACTTTTAACCCGGACGTGTCAACTTGTTTGTTGTTCTGATTGTCCCTGTCGTCAACTGGCCCCAAATTGTTTCGTTATTGTTGCGGCTAAATCAGCTCTTGATGAATTGCCGTATCGTGTCGATGTAGTAACATAATGTTACTTGTTGTGTTTGAGGACGTCCGAAAGTCTGAGGTTGCTAGAACAAAAGGAGTTCTGAATGTGGACATATAGGTCCGGGTTAAGGCTCGTTCGGCGTTCGTCCATGTAACGGCTAATACTCACGTCATTGTACATCTTATAACTGTGGCGTTGCTAACTACGTTGAAGTCGTCTAGGCTACTATCTATCTGTCTCGAGGGGGCGTCATTCCGTAAGAGAGTGGTATACAATCCGGCACCGTCAATACTGCTGGTTGAATATAAGTGTCACACTCACTAATCGTGGACACAGTGGAACTCTCAATGATCAACAGCGAGATACGGTGTGGAGTCAACATTTAGTCACGTGTATCATAATGGTGAGATAGAAGAACAAAGGACGATTGGAACGTATGGGTAATATTGCAAAAGAGCAATTAAGCGGTCGCTTGGCAGGGAACGAAGAGATAGCGAGTACAAAGAAAAATGTCAGAAAAAGAACAGTGATCATACGATGAGAACGAAAGCAAGAGATTGAGAGTGATAGAGGAAATGCGGTTCTAGAATACAGAAATAGGTGTTGGAAATGTCGGGTATGTGGAAGATGCGACCGAGTCTGAGTACAGGTAATTCTGTGCGGAAGGAGGGAGACTCCCACAATACTTAGCGGCAGGCGATTTAGACATCGGAGACGAGTGTGAGGGATCAATCGACGAGTGGGGTATCGCAGGCGGCAGATCGAGTGCTTCCGCGTGCTTGTTAGGCAACAGGGTGGTGTCGTTTTGGGCGACATTCTCTAGTTCAGAGATAACCTCGCCGTCGACACGGAGGATTGGCTCGGGAAGGTAACACTCCATGTGCAGCGAACCAACTAGTGAATCATTAAGTCAGCCCCTGCTATATCATATACGAGCGTGGTCACTGACGCTTTTCGCTGGTGACGTAGATCCGAGGTTTCTGTTTCTCCAAGTAGGCTTTGAAGTCGCGTGGGACTTCTGGTTCACCCTAGAGTCATATCGTTCGTAAGAAGATAAGAAGTGATATGGTAGCAACGTACCTGGCAAGCGAACGCCACATCTTCGTATGCTGCAACCGCGCCTTCCGCGTCGGAGTACTAAGAAACAATACGTTAGAAATGCTCGCTCACTCTAGTTTGCAAACGCCTCACCTCGATAATGTAGTTCAGAAGGTGGTGGAGAGGATCGGAATCATCGATCTAAAAATTTGTTAGACATCAACATAACACAAATGATATGCCAGTACGCACATCTGACTCCCCTCGTTCCTGCGAGTGGGGACCGTCGAGAGAAGGAACAGCGGGTGAGATGTCATTGTCGCGGTGTTGTTCGGGGTCCTGAGGCTCAGCCTGTCCCATGAGCTTGAAAGCCCATGCAGCAACCCGGGANCTATACCTCACGGGAAAGAGGGAGATGCATTTATTGTGTGGATCCCGAAGGCTTTGCAAGAGCTGCTGCTCCACCGTAGCTGAAGGATCGGGCTGGGCTGCCATCTCATCCGGAATGTTTGCGAAGAAAGGGTCCGGGGTACCACCCCTGGAGTCGATATAACGCAAGAGCATGTTGTACGTGGAATTTTCGTCGGCAGTTAATACTGAGGAAGGACTCTTGTCGCGCTTAATATTACGCACAATTTCGAGGTACTCGGGGTCGTCCTCTTCATCATTGACGTGCCTACCAGCTCGCTTGCGTTCCCCGCTGCTGCCAGCCACTCGGTGTTCATCCGCAACTTGGAGGCCGCCGATCGCCTGAGCTATTTCGCGTATTTCTTCGTCTCCATGCGCATCTGCAATAGCCTGCTCTTCGTCTCCGTGCGCATCTGCGATGCCCTGCTCTTCGTCTCCGTGCGCACCAGCGATACCCTGCTCGTTGTCTGTCGGGTCCGCACCGGTGACATCCTGCTCTTTGTTGCCCTCGCTCAACGGTATATCGTAATCACTGTCATCGTCGCTACCTATACTTGAGGAGGGTGTCGATGAATAGTGGTGGCTATAACCGTTGTACAAGAAGCCTTCTGGGCCAATCAGAGATAGTGCGGTGTAGTAGGGACCTGGTCCTTTCAAATCGATAAGCGGACTCCAGTCAAATTGCAGATAAGCGTCTCGACGAAGCAGCTCGTCTTCGGTGGGAGGTTTGAGCTCGGGCATAGGCCACCGCGACAATTTGAATGATTCAAGGTACCTAGCAGTAATCTTGGCAAGCACCGCTGTCAGAAACATTTTCACCTTGACATACCCCCTGATCATAAATACATCCCGTTTGTATTTTCCACCGAAGTTTCCGTCTCTCTTCTCCATGTAGGAAACCAGCTGATCATAGTTGCGGTGAAGGTAACTTGCGATCTCCCGCTTCTTTTTGGTAGGCACTTCCCATTGTCTTGCTGTCCCGTGCACATAGAGCAACGCTCCAAAGTCATCTCGGCATGCTTGCGCACAGATAGTACGCTTCCTGTATACCGTGTCAACACCACTCATGTAAATGGAAGCTGACACATGAAAGTCGTACCCTGTCAGAGGATCATCTTTCACGACTGCTCGTACCCCAGGACTGGTAAAGCAACCATTCTTTGGCAGCTTGACATCGGTCACAAGGAGCGACGACGACGACGTATTTGAGAATACTAGTGGAGGTATTCCCGGAGGCACAGCGTCGGTGCGATGTCTATGAAGCTTGCGTTCGCTCGGAAGGATGCAATTACGAGTTCGGATGTAAGCGCCGCCGTTCATGTACCCAAAGTCGCCGATTGCGATATGATAGCCAGCTTTAGTCCTTGAGATGAAAGGATGGTCGAAGGCTTCCCATCCACTGGGATCCCAAACGGAAAGTGGAGCATACAAGGGATCGTTGGCGGTCGATAATTGGAAGGGTAACCTCATGCAGTGGCGGTAGATCTCGTGCGCCGGAGGCGCAAGATCAAACAGATCCGTCATGAGAAGGGCGCAACAGGAATAGATCGCAAGCGTTGAGACCGGTAGATGGACGTCAAAAAACCGCCTGGACACTCGGATGACCTTGCAGAGCCTCGATGTGGCTTCGTATGAAGTTTCGAAGTCAATCTGCGAAGGCGAGAGTAGTATGTCAGTAAATATCCATAGAATAAGTATCCGGAGATATCGTACCTACGATTGAGAGATGAGAGAGACCATGGTTTGCTGCTACGCAAGCAATCTTTGCGGAAAGTGGAGGGTGACTTTGTGACTGTGACAGATTCAACTGTGAGGCAGAGATCATTTACGTAACTTACTCACTGCCATCAGTCTCTCAACAGTCTCTAGACTCTCTAGTCTCTACCGCCGCCGCATCACGATCATTTCCTAGTTATGGTCCACGTACATATATGTTGACGAGTGCATACACCGCAATATCTAACTTATCCCGCTCATTTGATTCGTATTCGGTCATTAGTCCAATGTACGTAGAGCGTATTTCCTGTCTCCGAGTCGCCACAGTTTGATCAATGATAGCATTGTGCACACAATAGCGGAGGTAGTATACAAGGTCCAGCCTTACGTGCTCACCGAAACGCGTGCTTCCATCAGATAGCACCATTATCTATTCAAAATCCATCATGAGGGACAATACCTTCCCTGCCGTACACTCGCTCCTGGCCATGCTCTATATAATACTATCGTATGTGAAAACACTACTGTGGCCACTTCGACCCCTTCCCCCTTTTCGTCTTCTTCAACTCGGGTGGAAATGCCTGTCGGTAGGCCTCGCAGTGTGACGGTTTCGTCTCTGAGAAAGCTTCTTGGACGACGTTCCCCTGCGCCGGACATCACCAACACACTGGTATGCTGATCCTGCATTTTCACGAGATATCGGTCGCTCATCCTTCGTTCATGAATCACAGGGAACTGAAAAGGCATGTTCATGTTCATCATACCCGAAGTTACCATCAGTCTCTTACGCTACATTCCATGGATCAATTGGTGCAGCCGGTACCACTGGAATATATATCATCTGGACGAACACGTCGAGGCCGTGACGACTCGACAGATCCTGCCACCGAGTCCCATGGGTGGACTGTTCTTATGGAGAAAGGAGCTGCTCATGACGGTCGAATCATGCGCAACTGGAACGAGGAAATTGAGACGTTACTTGTCTTTGTAAGCCTCCCGTTTCAACTTACTCAGCAACTTCATGTTGATACGCTTTTTAGAGTGGCTTGTTCTCGGCGGTCATTACTGCATTTATTATTGAAACATACCGCTTACTCCAGCCTGATACGGATTCCATGACGGTCATTCTCCTGCAACAAATCTCCGTACAACTGGTTCTATTGGCAAATGGCACTACCAATATCGCACTACCACATCCATTATCACAGCAAACCTTTGAGCCAACGACCTCCGCGGTCTTGATAAACACACTATGGTTTTCAAGTCTCGTTTGCAGTCTGGTTGCGGCATCTTTTGGGATGCTGGTCCGCCAATGGCTGCGAGAATATGCTAATGGTCAGCAATCATCCCCACGCGCGTTCACACGTATTCGCCAGTATCGATATCACGGTCTAACACGCTGGGGGCGTTTTTCATATAATGGCCATTGTCCCTGTCATTCTGCAAGTCGCACTCGTCCTTTTCTTGCTGGGGCTGGTCATCTTCCTTCGACCTCTCAACCTCATCGTATTCTTGCTGGTGACGATTTTGGTCGGGATGTGGTTGTCGGTGTATACGTTCACCACCGCAGCTCCCGCATTCTTTCCAGATTGTCCCTATAAATCACCGCAAGCACGCATATTCTACATGGGTGTTGAACACGTACAACTCTTCTTCGACAACCTTCTCTCCATTGCCTTCAACCGTCTATCTCCTTCGGAACAGTATCAATCGGTGGACATTGAAGCCGATCGAAGAGGTCGCGACCAAGACACGTCAGACGTGGCTATGAGTCGTCCCCTGCACAAAGCCAACCTCACCGACGCCTCGTCTTGGGAGGTCCATCAGCAAAAACCTACTTTTGTAATTTACCTGGGATTACAGATGAATCCCTGAAGGTCGCTGTAATCGCGCTGTAATGTTTCTGGAGGTTGTAAGGTCAGTAATACCATCTAGGTCATTGTAATTCACGGTGAAGTCTGCACGCACCA
>SGPM01000531.1:0-13461 GCA_004802725.1 Antrodiella citrinella
CTCACGTCGCGTAACCGCAGGCGTCGCCGTTGACTTACCCATCTCGCGAATACAGGGCCTCGCACCAGATGTCTTCCTCGAAATTCTGCTCTGCAGAAACATCGCATAGTCAACAGTCCAGCTGCGATAAAGACAGGCGTACTTCTACCATGCATGCACGACCAGACCATTCTCCTCCTCCTCCTCTGCATCCGCCTCCATCTTCTCCGCCGCCTCTATCTCCTCCACCTTCATCTCCTCCTCGTCCGTCTCCTCGTCCACCCATCTCGAGCTCTCATACCTTGACGAGCTGACACTTGCCCTTCCGATGTATCGTTGCTCTCGCCTTGATCGCGGGGTAGGCAACGATGCTGATTCTGCGGTGACTGAGTGCGTTGTCCTGACCTGCCTGGTCGGGCTATGGGTTTCAACGGCGGAATGCATAACACCGCTGCGCACTACGTTTCCCGCCATATCCTCCGAGGAGATCCATTGCAGTCGATCCGGGACTATATCCCAACGTATCTGTGTTCTGGTCAGTGACTTGTGCTTCGAATAATGAATCATACTGACCATGTTATCGTACAAAAAGGCTACTGCTGCCAATACTACCACCACTTGAAGTAGGCGATTGGCGATCATTCCCACACTTTGCATGTATGTTGCTTGGGATGGGGCTGAACCGCTTCTGCGTCGCCACATCTGTATCTTCACCTTATGACGGTCGTCGGAGGATGCTGTAAAGATATAAGACGTATTCGCAACGGAGACGGCCTGTCGATGAAGTATGTTGTTAGGTACATCACCTGCCGCAATTATAGCACCACGCGTACCGTCACAGTTTGCACCAGTCCTCCGTCGTCGTGCTGAAGACTGCCTGCCGGCCGTCCGCTTTTCCTGTCAAACAGGTACACACGACCGTGGTCGCTACCTCCTATAATTAGTCTTGCATCTTCCGCGAGAACGACTTGTCGTGGCAATCTGCGGGCGACTACACGCGTTGGGCATGTGGTGATGCAGTCTCCTTTGTCCAACGTCCGCACCTCATATCCTTCTTCGACGTTGTCGAGTAGGAGCAGGTTCTTTTTGCGGCAAATATCTACGTGACCACTGCTTTCGATGTCAGCTTCGCTATGTGTTTGCGCTGCTATTCTTACATCAAACTGCCAGTCTCTTTCGTTGAGATGACGTTCCCATTCTCGCCATTCAATGTGATGCTGTTCATATTGGTAAGTATATGTTCAGTATTGAAGGGCAACTCGCTTACATGAGCCCGTCGAACAGGCCAAAGATCTGGAGGTCTCTAGCGGCGCCGTCGACGAAGGATAAACCTTTCGGGACTGTGTTGTTTAGTTGAATAGAGAATACAGACTTCAGACGGTTCAATGCGTCCAGGTGCCAGACTAGTATGCTGCGGTCTCTGCATCCCGTTGCTATCCGTACGGAGCCCTCCTCGACGGGCAGGCGTGCAATGCAGGTCACTTCGGTACCCCCACTGAGGCGCTTGCAGAGTACTTCTTCGTATTGAGATGGCTGGTGGGTTTTTTGGTGAGTTACGCATCGTTGGAATACGTTGAATTCACCTGATGCGGGTTCTCTTGCACGACTATGAAGTACCCCAGCGCTGTACCGTAGCATAACCTCCGGTTGCTGCCCCCATTCTCGGAAATCCAAGATATGGAGCTCACGGGTCCACGTAGATTCTGGCGAGGAGGGCTATGAAGTAGTGTTTTGCTGGAGATATCCCACAGCTTCATTCCGTCGATACCTGTATCAACAAGCTCAGACTATGCGGTGAAGTGGCGAAGACGAGCGTACCTCCACTTGCAAGTACCATCGCGTCCGGGGAAGCGGCGAGACAGAATATTGCGTGCGTGTGGTCGTTCAAAGTGCCAATGAGTGAATACTGACGAGATAGCATTGGTAGGTATGAATGGTTGCGCCGTCCTGCGGCTCTGGGATCTTATAGCGAGCTGGACAAAAGCTGTTCGAAAGGTTGCGACGACAACCCCATTAGATCAATCACCACGAAAGGACAATTAGGTGGCTTCCTCGGATTCACGTCACGACGAGCACAATTGCGGTGGAATCGTCGCCCACATCTGCTAAACAATTGCGGGCGCTTCATGTTGGACTATAGTAGGAGACCGTCGTCTCTCATGCTCTCCAGTCAACTCCCTCTTACAATATGGCCCCGACGATCTCGCAAACCAATCCCTTCTATGTTCCCCAGCCTCCGCCTGATGCGATTCCTCTGCTCACCTGGCAAACCGAAATCGCTAGTAGCATCTCTGCCTCGGTCCTGGCGACTGAAGACATCCCCCCTCACGCCGGTAGACAAGCACGTATGCTTCCAACGCGAGGCTTATATCGCAAGTCTCCCTACAGCACCATGCCTCTCATCATAAAACAAGATCACCACGTTCGTTTTACTCAGTCCGTACGCACTACCGGGGAAACCACAAGGCTTCGAGAAGGCACACCTCATCCACGATCATCGACTGGCTCCGCTCGCACTTACACCCGCGAGAATACCCCTTCTACCCGCGAGAATACCCCTTCTACCCGTGAGAGCTCCCCTCGTAGCCGCGAGGGTACTCCCAGTAATCCTCGCAGTCGTGGAAATACCCCAGTTCCTTCTTCGCGGGCTGGTACACGAGAGCGCACCCCCTCGCGCTCTACACGCACTGTCAGTCGTGAACGCACGCCAAGCTCGAATTTGCCGGAAGACCGAGACTCAGACAGCGAATCTGACCTGACAGTGTTGTCCGATGATGGGGGGGACGTGACCAGTACTCCTATCGACCACATTGCCAAGCTCAACTTGAAGTCACTTCTGGGAGACGACGAGGGGAAAATTCCCAAACCTCAAGGCGAGGTTGGTAGGCCAGGTCGAGGTGGTTACAATCTTGAAGAGACACTGAGTTGGTCCAAACAAGAATACGACGAGTTGCAGGTACGTGTTATCGTCATTCTTGACGACCTTGGTTTTTACCTACTCGTTGCAGACACTTGCGAAGACTTTGGCTGCCAAGCACCTGGACCGGAAGCTCAGTGTTTCGAAACAGAAGGATGCGAGTATGCTCGCTGTGGTGACTGCGGTATGCGCCGCCGTGATACATGATGTATGTAAATATCTAACTTCTCTTACAGGGATTGGCAGCTATCCTGAGGCTGCAGATGTACGCACAATGCTGGCCTCTGACGGATGCACTCAGAATGCATCTGAAGTACACGTCCAGTCGTGCCCGATCCGGGGGGAAAGCATCGGGAAGCTCTTCATCGCGAGGTGCTTCGGTTCAGGTATGTACGCCGCCTTCATGACAGGCTGATACTTATTCTCCACTCAGCCTCCTGCTCCACGTCGCTCTCGCTCTACCAGCAAGAGGTCGAGTTCCGTCGCTCGCGAGTAGATAGCTGTTCCGTGATTGTAACGTATCTGTTTCATATTGAATTACTATTCTTCTGCGCTGCTTTTCACTCTCAGCACAACATCTATTGGCAAGGGAGGTCGAGTGTCATCGCTCGCGAGTAGTTGCTCCGTCATTGTGATGTATCCACAGCATCACATCATTGAATTATAATTAATTGTATACTACTCATACTGTGTGTTCTTCCTACGAGATCGTCGCACTGGCATTCGCTCGAAGCACAATGTACGCTTCGTCCGCAAGTGCTGCTTGATAGGAGCGGCCTCGAGAAACCTGTATGAATGTGTCAAGTATTGTCCTGCCGTCCCAGCGCAAGGTAACTTACCTGGTGATCACAAAATCCGCCAACGCACTGTCACGCTGTCGGAGGTTTACAACTCTCCCGTGAGTTCCAAGTCGCATTATGACTATGTCTCCACGAACAGCAGCGTTGGTCAGTGAGCGGAGCGAGGTGCTCAGCGGGAGGTATCGGTGGTTTTTGAAAAAGACGACAAAGTCGTAGACGTGTCTCCCGTCTTTGACTCTTGCGGTGCAGTCGTGAACGTAGGGTTGGAGGCGTGAACCATCCAACACGCTCTCGGGGCACGGATATCGCAACGAGGGCGTACATCGCGTTGGCACCCCCACATTGCGCGGACGTGGCTGCTCAGCAGCATACAGACGTCCATTGATGTAGACATTCTGGGCCTAAGGAGGGTGAGTGCATATGAACCGCAAGAGCAATACAGACTTACATTGCCATCAGGACGCGTATAGATACGTGTGTTGACCATAGTTGAGATCTTTGAGAGTGTACTTTGAGGTAGATTTGCAAGCGACCTGCGCTGAGGATACCGAGACGCATTCACGGTCTTAAATTCCATCGTAGAGACATCGACTTCGGGCGACTAAGTAGGCACCGGCCCGACGACTTATTGTTTGACTCCATACTGACTGAATATACAACACACGGCTTGACGACGACGATCAAACGTGAAAACAATCGGAAGACAATAAACAATAATGAGACAATAATGAGTACCCAACGAACTGGGTGCCATTTAAATGACTGAGAGCCCGACGCAAAGTCTTGCTTGGTATGCACTTCTTCTTTCCAAAGCCGTCCTAGACGTCGCAGGTATCGTTTGCGTAGGACGCGAATTGAGCTCTGCCCGCATCCTCGTCCCTTCATCGACTGCAGGACAGTCATCTGGATTGAACCCGGACTGAGCCCGCTTACTTTGCCCTCTACGCCCGCAACTCCCTGCGCTGAAAGCACCCACACGAGCTGTAGCATGGAACCATTGACCACCGCCGGATCGGTGGACTTTGAAGACGACTTCATGGATGCTGCAGATTCTGTTGTAGTCGAAAGTCAGCTCGGAGTCGACGAAGTAACAGCAGAAACGTCCTCGCGTCAGCAACAGGTGAGCTTATCCGCTTGAACGAACATGGCAGCAATTGAACAGCCTGGCAGAAGCATCGTCGAACAGATGGGGAAGGGCCACAGGACAAATACAAGCAAGCCATCCGGGATCTCGACTACCAGAGAGAGAAAACACAGTACTACAGAGCACAGCGAGCGGAAAAAAACCAGGAGATCCAAGAACTGCGAGGACTGATCTTCCAGCAAAATGTGCGTCCGATGCTTGATTTCACCGGTACCTGACTGAGAATTCCGTAGGCTCAGGCGAAAGAGCAAATCGAACAACTCGAATCGAGGTACCGGGGCTGGTGGCAGGAAATTCAAGCTGAAGTCTCCCAGCGGGAAAATGAGCTGAAGGAACGGGAGGCCAAGCTGCAGGAACAGGAGACCAACGTAAACAGGATGCTACAAGCACAACAAGAACGCGCAGCAGACCTTGATAGGACGGGAGCAGCGTACGAAGACACCATTGCGCACATAACGCAGCAACGACAGCGCGAAATCCGACGGCGAGAACGGCAGCAGGTACGTATATGCATGCTGTGATTAGGCAGACAATATTGACACAATTGCGTGCAGAGTATGGACGTGTCCGGAGATGAGCCCTCAACTTCAAACATGCCTGGTTCGCTCTCCCCAGATGCACCGCCACGTCCTGCGGTAGTATCGGTACCTACCACCCACCGCGGCCCTCCTCATCCGCCTGCCACTGGCACAGGATCTTCTGGCCCGGGCGACGTCCCACCTCGTGACCCGCCCTCACCCCCCCCTCCGACGACGACACCTGATCGTGATCGTATGGCGCTCCTCCGCACAGTGAAGGCTGCAGGGAGAAAACTGTATGCTCCACCGCGATTGCTAAGTGTCCAAACCAACCCCCCTTCCACACCTTCATCTTCCTCCAATCCAACTCAACCGACTGCAGCAGTCTCTGGAAGAGAATCCACACCGACCCCCATGTCACCGCAGCAGACAACGACCATTGACAGACAGCCTATCCCGCCAAATACTACGCCAACCAGGTCCAGGAAGATCAGACCCAGAAAGCGACCTACAATGGCCGAGGAGCAGCTGAAGATTGAGAAGGAGCTCATGCCTAAGAAAGATCATAACGAATATTTGGTCAGTATCGAATCCATTATGACCTTGAAAATTACTTACGTTGTATCAAAAGCTTCTCGTTCGAAAGGTATGCAAGACGGCGTTCAAGATCGAGCATGACCTAGACTTCATTCTCCACGATCCACCGCCTGCCTCGGATATCATTAGATTCTACGATGATACTGGGCCTGGCCCACAGGCCGCGGACCTGCGACTGGATGTGATGGGCGACCCTAAGTCCCGTTGGAACAAGATAGTCGCTGGTATCCTTCTGCAAGCGGTTCAGGCGGAAGCCGGCGACACCATACAACTACCATCCGACGCGTACATGATGTCCCCGATTATCCAGAAGTTGGACAACTTGAAGAAGACGTGGAGAGCGCAGTTGCCGAGGACCAGAGTGGATGGGACAATAGAAGATGAAGACGAAGCCAATCAACGACTAGAAGACACCGTTGAGAAGACGAAGAGGAGTAACAGACATCGAACACGACGATGCGCCGTAAGTCCATGACTTCGAACCGTAATGACGAAAATTGACTGACGCTGCGGCAGAAATGGGAACGGCGCATGAAGATCATTGACGGTACGATTCGTATCAAGGAAAAGGATAGCGACAACGACCTATGCCATTGGGAGTGGTTACGCGAAGTGCTGTCCAAACTGACACAGGACGGTATGAGCTCGGAAGACACTGATGATGAAGACACAATCATACCCACCTACAAGACTAAGACCCTTCAATGGCGTCGCGCGATGCACGACGCACTTCAGATCATCGACGAAGGTCGCAGAGCCAACCTCGTTGTGTTCAATCCTCAGGGATCCAGGCCTAGACCTCGACATCAAAGAGGCGAGGTGATTCTCAGTGAACGACCACCTGTGCCCGACCTCCCTGAACAACTCTACGAGGAAGGATGGTTGAAATCCCTATCGGACGATGAGAGGAGCCTGGTGAATCCCGTAATCTCTCAGTGGAAATGGAATGAGCTCGTCAAGGTATGAGAGCTCGAGATGGGTGGACGAGGAGACGGACGAGGAGGAGATGAAGGTGGAGGAGATAGAGGCGGCGGAGAAGATGGAGGCGGATGCGGAGGAGGAGGAGGAGAATGGTCTGGTCGTGCATGCATGGTAGAAGTACGCCTGTCTTTATCGCAGCTGGACTGTTGACTATGCGATGTTTCTGCAGAGCAGAATTTCGAGGAAGACATCTGGTGCGAGGCCCTGTATTCGCGAGATGGGTAAGTCAACGGCGACGCCTGCGGTTACGCGACGTGAGGGCGAGAACTGAGGTCGTCGGAGGTGAGAAACGATGCATTGGGAGGGCATACATGCAACGTGGAACACTGCATCGTCCGACGATGGCGAGACCTCGAGATCGTTGTGGACGCGGCAGTGGGTGGCGGGCAACAACATCGATTTGTCGGCGGTGAGAGCGGCCAGATGGGGCGTTGAGGCCAGTGGAGACGATGGACAAACGTCGAGACTCGGTGTTCTACGCCAATCTCTACGTTTGGGAGCAGGAGTCAGGGTCGTCCGGGGGGTGGAGGACGAGGGTAGACGGCAGCAGCGTCGGCGGCGGCCACAGGGGATGTTGGGTCCGTAAGAAACGTTGAGAACACAGCGTGCTACGCCGGTCTCATTGTTTGAATGCGGAGGTCGGTGTCGCCTGTCGAGGTGGTGAGGTCGTCCGTGGAGGTGTCGAGGGCGATGGGACACAGCGTCCTACGCTGGTCCCATGCCTTTGGCTAGATGTCGAGGGTGGGAGCGGTCGTCGTGGGGTGTCGAGGGCACTGGGAGACGGCGTCCTACGCCGATCCCATGCCTTTGGCCAGATGTCGGGAGTGGGAGCGGTCGTGGTCGTGGTCGGGAGGTCGTCGGTGTCGAGGGCGGAGGCAGAGGCGAAGAAGGGGGCGGGAATGAGTGGGAGAATGGGTGAGTGAATCCGAAATTCGTCTAAGTCCAAATCACGCACGTGATGTTGGCGCTAATCACGATCACATGTTCGTGCGACGTACCTGTTCGGATATTGCCGGTCGCCCTCCCAATACTCTTTCCCCCATCCCCAACGTCGTTGCCCGCCCATCCCAACCATCCCGCCCACCAGCCACCGCCCCCAGCCGCCTCTGGCCGCCACCACCATCGACCTCTAGTCCCATACAGCGAGATCGGCGTAGGACGCCGCATTCTCGTCTGTCGACACCCTCAAGACCTCCCTCGCCGGTGCCCATCCCGCCCATCCCGCCTCCTCAAGCCACCACCGCCGTCGATCTCTGGCCTAAAACAGCGAAATCGGCGTAGGACGCTGTATTTTCGTCTGCCAACACCCATCCTCAAGACTTTGTCCCCAAGACCTCGCCCTCCCTCGCCACGTCCGCCGTCCTTTTCAGCCCGACTCGGAACACAGCGTAGAACGCGAAAGTTCTGTTGTCCTCCCCGCCTTCTTTTCGGATTTGGCCCGCCGTTGTCGTCCCAGGAGGTTCTTGCCTTCGCACCGGCTTCCTCTCCAAGACCTTGTGGTCGCTGGTGCTCTCCGTCCTTGCCAAGCGTTTGAAACTCGGCGTCCGAACGCTGAAGTTCTATCGCTCCTCACACTCAACGTTCGATCCTCGGCCTTGCTCTGTAAGTAATCCGTATATGTTGCTTGTTGTCTCATTTTGACATTCCTTGTAGTACGAGTGCTTAAGTTATACATCCAAATACCGGTTGTGTTGTATTTCAATGTATTGTTTTTCGTTTCGAGATGTACGTGATCACCGTTCTTTTCCTATACCGACTCCTATTTAAATCATCTCCTCAGGCCTTCGTCTCCTCATCTGAACTCTTTGTCCCCTGGTGTTGAAGCGGCGTAGGACGCCAACTTCTCCGTCCATTTCTTTGACAACTATGCCACCCCGACAAAAAACCCGCTGTATTTGCCGTACATGTCTGTCCACGGGCGATCATAGCTCGACGGGGACGCCTATTGGAAAGCTTATCGATCCTGCCGCTGCTGTTATCCATCGTCTCCGCGACAAGCAGTCAGAGCCCCCCTCAGCTCCTTTGCCATCCGCGGACTTGGAAGAGATTTCGTCTAGGATGCTGATGCTCAGTGTCACTGACGATGGGGCTGATACGTCGCGACTTCCTGGTCCCCTGTGGAGTCGTCCTCCTCCATCCTCTCATGCCCCGGAGCCCAGTTCACCGTCGTTCGACTCTCTCCTGGAATGTTTCGCCGACTTGCATATTGAGGACATGCCTGCTGACAATGGTCGTCCAGCCGCTGCTTCCACCCATTCCACTACTTCACGGCCGTCACTCCGCACTACTCCTCGTCTCAGTCGTTCTCAGAAAGAGAATGATCGTCGAACCCGCACGGCTCTTAACGTCCTGAATTCCATCGTCGGTCGCAGTGCTACATGTCTAGCAACTCTGCCTACCGACTCTACCTTGAAGGCGGCAAACCTCGAGCTGACCAAGTTGAGGCAAAGCTTATCGCAGACAAAGAGGCGCACCCCGTTGGTAGATGCAAAGCGTTCTGAAGCACACACAGCTCTCCTACGACTAGAGTCACGGATTCTAGAGTGGCGGAACGTTATTCCAGAGTGCGGTGAGATGTCCTACCCTTCTGGTTAGTGTAATCTCTATCTTCGTCGGCAATGTGATTCTTATGCAATACGTAGATCACCATTACAACATCCCAGTCAGTTCCTTCACGCCCAGTGCCCAGGTTGCGCTGTTTCTGGGTGTAGTCTGCCGAATCATGTTCGACTGTAGCAGGAGGATGGGCGACTTCGTCCTGAAGATAATATCTCTCCTAATGCTGCAGCTGGGCGTGGAGTTTGGGTTGCAGGACCATCCTCGATTCTGTCACACTCTGGCCCAAGTTCCGGATACGATCACTTCCGCATTGTCGAAGTTCAACCTGGAGGCCCGAACTACCGTGATGGCAATATGTCCTTCGTGCCATTTCACGTATCGGCCAGATTCCGCTGGGACCTATCCTTCGATTTGTTCGAATAAACCGCGACCTGATGGGCCGGTTTGTGATACCAGTCTTTTGAAGGTTGGACAGGATGGGCAAACCTCACCTATCAAGGTCTTTGTATACCACAATTTCCACGACTGGTTGTCATGGATGCTCTCTCGGCCAGACCTTGAGCGTATGATGGATGATGTTTGCTCGCGAGCAACAGATCCCGCGCCGTCGTTCGTTGACAGCGTCTTCGAGGCCGAGTTCTTGCGGACATTCAAGGGACCCGATGGGGGTCTCTTCCTTGATCGTCCTGATGGGGAGGGCCGATTCGTGTTTGCTCTCAACATCGACTTCTATGGACCCGAGGGCTTGAGCATACATGCGTCGAGTGCATCGTGCGGCTTGATATCGTTGGCTCTTCTCAATCTCCCCCCCGACATCAGATATAAGCCGCAGAATATGTACATCGCAGGTATCATCCCTGGACCAAAGGAGCCACCGCTGGAAAGTCTCAACCACTACTTGTCGCCACTCGTAGACGATTTGGTCGTCAGTTGGGAGGATGGTGTGCGGTTTTCTCGTACAGCTTGTCACCCAAAAGGACGTCTCACTCGTTCCGCCATCGCTCTCAACGTCTCCGACCTTCCCGCTAGCCACAAAGCTGCATCACTCGCCCCGGTCACTGCCAGTCATAACCTCTGCATCTGTAATGCCGAGAAGGCCACACTTCATACACGACCTTGGCATCTCAGGGATCCCTCCACGATGAAGCATCATGCGGAAGCATGGCGAGATGCGAGCACTCAAAAGGAGCGAGATCTTATCTTCAAATGCTATGGCGTTCGCTGGTCCGAGCTTTGGCGTCTTCCGTATTGGGATCCAACACGTCAGCTAGTCGTCGATTCAATGCACGCCGTTCTCGAGCTCGCGGTGCAGCACCATTGTCGTCACGTTCTCAGACTGACTACCGAGGCAGCTTCAGCAGCAGTACTAATCCAACCCGCGTTCAATCATACTTTTCGGGATGTCGTAGATGCCGACGGCCTTAGCAAGGAAGAGACGAAATCTGTAAAACATATACAGTCTTCACTCATTGCTCCTATCGAGGACGGCGGCGAGGCAATTGACTTGTTACGGGAGCAGCTCCTCAAGAGGCATCTCAATTCCTTGCGATTCGTCTGCGGAGATTTACAATGTCTACCACAGAAGCCCGGAGGGACGAGGCTTTTGAAGATAGACTTTTGCAAGGCGTTGGCCCATTGGGTAGGTATTCCCTTCCGTGTACAGATTGCGAGATATCCAGACTGACGAACTACTACAGCGCTCTCGCATGCCACGCAAACCCCTCACTCCTGACGTAGTGAAATTGTCAACTCCCGCTGTGATGGATCGTATACGCTCCGTCATTCAAGCCACTGTCACGCCAAGCTGGGTGAACTCAGTCCCCACTTATTTCGGCGACCCATCTCATGGAACTCTGAAGGCCGACGAGTGGCGCACGATCTTCACCATATACCTCCCCATCGCTTTGATCAGCCTTTGGGGTGCAGGCACTACTCACCCTTCGTCTCATGCTGCTACGCGATTCCGCCATGTTCTTGATCACACGATGGCATTGGTCTCAGCAACTATCTTGGTGTGCAAACGTACAATGACCGAGCGGCGCATACAGTTGTTCTTCCGCTATATTTCCACTTACGTTCGAGATATCGGTGTTCTATATCCCGACCAGCCTCTGTATCGCCCCTCCCATCACGTCATCCTGCACTTATCCCACTTCCTCACCCTCTTCGGACCTGTTCATTCGTGGTGGTGCTTTCCCTTCGAACGTCTGATAGGTCAATTGCAACGCATGCCTAGCAATCATAAATCTGGTAAGCTCTAGAGTAACTTGACCGTCTCGCAGTTATAGATTATTGATTTTGGCGTTAGGTGAAATGGAGTCTACCCTACTCTTAGCGTTCATTCGAGGCGCGAAGCTTCGCCACTGGCTTGGACGACCGGATTGTCCGAACATCCTCCGGAGTTGCAAGAGACTGTTCGACGACATTTACGCTCCTAGCACTGGAACAAGCGCAGCTGATTCTGTCCCGGGGGAATTGGCTTCGGGCCCATCTATCGTCCCTGACGATCTTCGTGGTCTCGTCAAAGCGCGGTCAGTTGTGATCAGAGCTCGCATTACTCTGGATGGCGTCGTTTACGCTCGGAGTTCGACTCATCCTGGCAACAGCCACATAATGTACCATCCCAACGGCGACTTCAGATCACCCGCCGTTCCAGGTATCATCAAGTACATCTACGAGTCCGAAAATCGCTTTTGCATTGCTGTTCGCCGACGCTTGCCAGTCCACAGGGATGTCATTGACCCGTACAGAGAGTACCCAGAGTTTGGCGCACAGCTTTACTCCTCTCAATGCCATCCTGATCTTGAGGTTGTCGAGACTGGGGAGCTTGTCGGACATTATGCTGCTTGGCAAATGAACCCGGATCTCGTTGTTGTGAAGCCCCTTTCTTTGGTATGTTCTATTTTCAATTGTGTGATGTACACTCACCACCTGGCACACAGGACTGACTGACTGTACGACCAAGTGTACCCATGTATGATCAATTACGAATATCAAACGTTTATGGTACCCGCCACCGATATGTGCTGATCGGTTATTCATATGGTCTTGTGGAAGGATTGCACGCGGTGGGGCGGTAAACTCGTGTGGCGAGGGCGTTGAGATTGGAACGCTGTGCAGTACGTGGACCACTCGTTTATCCAGCGACGTGTTACTATGTTCAACCACAGGGTCTGCATTCGCTATGTAGCTACAACATACATGATGATTGTACTAGATACATCTTCTCTCCAGCCACCATGGAGACGTGCATGCGTTGTCGTCGTACAGAATTGCCCAGCGCGAGCGAGATACCGGACGAGGTACGAGCGTCGTCACGAGTTGTTCGCCCCATGATACCGAAGTCTCGCGCGATGAGGGCACCACGAGGGCGCGATGAATGCGCGATGAGGGCGCGCTGAGTGCGCAAGGACTTTCAGCGGTCAAAAATGTTGAAGTATTTCCACTCCGGTAGAATGTCTTGCAAATTATGAAGTTTTGCATCGCAATAAAATGTTCAGTAGGACTTGAAGTTTTCTCGCACATTTCACCGCCAGTAAAACTTGAAGTCTTAACGGAGTTGAAATCACAAGTAATATTTGAAATTTTGACCAGTATACTATCGCCGTTTGTACTTAAAGTGTTACTAGTATTAAGATGTACGCTAAGACTTTTACTTTTACTTTACATTCTATCAATCAGTAAGATATCAAGTTCTGACGCAGTTTGTATGGTCGTTTATATTTAAAATTCTACTTCACATTTTTCTTGCATTACTACCGTCGGTAAAATCAAATAATCTCCGGCGTGTGGGTATTCCGAGCCCAGAATAGGGCTTGGTTAACAGCCAGGGGTGGGTTGGCGGACAGGTCACGAGAAATTTTGTACCCGCAATCTCCCGCTCAAGTGAGTCCGGTTCCTCCCGGTCAGCGGGGGCAGGTTTTTGGCCTTGCCACGTGGCGGCAGCGAAATGCCACGTGGCGTTGG
>SGPM01000532.1:0-13317 GCA_004802725.1 Antrodiella citrinella
GTACCGGGGACGGGGGCAGAGATGGTGGTGAAGGGGATAATGGAGTCGATGACGGGTGTGCGGCGGTCTAGGGCGGCGCCGTTGACACCACTCGTCACGGCGAGAAGAGCGAGGAGGGATGCAGTAGTTGTTCCGAGGGTAAACATGGTGAATGTCTTGTCTACGAGGGAGTCGCCAAATGCGCTTTGCTGCTGTCCACTACAAAAGACCGTCAGCTTATATATACCTAGTGAGGATGCCGCGCTCTGCGTCAATTGACAATCAGCGACCAAAGTCCTGAATATGAAGTTGCATGTCTAGATCACAGTTCCAGTTCCATTGAGGCTTAGTCCTTGAAGCCTGAGGCACAGACTCATGTTTGACAGTCGTCTTCCTTCTCACAGTTGCAAACGGCCATCCTCACACATAAGCATGGAAGATTATGCGCGCAAGGGACCCTGTTGTAACGAACGTGTGCGTGGATCAGAACGGAGCAATTCAAGGCAATAACGCTTTCACATACCTCCATCGTAGTGTTGGTCCAGTACGGAACCCAATTTCAAGCAATTTGACAGTTCCTAGATCGCAGTTATGTAAATAATCACAGACATAGTAACGCTCACGCTCAATTTGACGCAATGATCGAGTGCTGGAACATGTCGAGAACGACTCAAAAGGCAAACACATATCCTGCGTCTATTGGTGGACCTCGAAAGCCCGACTGGTGGGGTTTGTGTACAAGATTCAATGGCCGCGTCAACCTCAGCGTCATTCTTGACTAATCCACAGTAACCTCTCCTTACGCGAGCTCGACGACATCTGAGGCCAAGCCATAGTCAGTGTGACCATCGGGCTATAGGACAGTATCAGCAAATTGTCAAACACAGTATTTCCGACGTTGACTGACCGGGCAGCTCAGGAAAGTCTCGATCACAGCAAAGAATACCTCGCCCTCGGCGTCCACTGAGTCCGGCACAGTGAACGTAGCCGGAGGGGGAGGAGGGTTGGACATGGCAGGAAGACCTGTCGGAGCCGAAAGTGAGCATAGTCTCATTGGCAGATCGAGATACAACCCACCAAAGTTTGGAATGAGAAAATTGCCAAAGTGGAACAGCGGATCGTCAAACGTCCCGGTTGACGTGTTGACACTCGCCGTCGTGGGATCCTGCGAGAGGAGGTAGAAATCCACGGGGCTGAAGCCGGACTCGCAAGTGTTTGAGTTCTCGTATTGCACGCTGAACGGCGCGTTTGGAGTGATGGTGGTGCTCGCAGCAGGCGCAACTATGGTTCCGCCCGGTCTGACAGAAGCCCTGCGAACGATCGCGCCGTTGGACCTCCCAGCAAGTAAGACAGGAAGCACGAATGCGACAGTGCTGAAGAAACGCATGTTGGTATGAGGAGGTGAGGCTGAAAGTGAGCTTTGAAGACTGTGTCCTTGGTCTTAATATTTCAGTGCACTCGCTCTTATACCAAAAGTCTTACCACCATCCGCTCCCAAACGGAGAAAGCGCAAGACAAGAAGTGCAATGCTTGCTTGGGTTGCACCATGGCTGAATCATCCCGGCTCTGACCCTTTCACGTTTGAAATGGCATCTTTTGGCGATCCACCACACAATCGCCGGCGCAATACCTATGAGAGTTTAAACTTGCATCTGTGCACGTGTGGAAAGAAAGATGTGCCGAATGAATATGAGTACCTGAGCAGGTTCCTTGTTGACAGATCAGCTAAGCGGAAGATGTCCAACCTGTGGTAGTGACTCCAGGAGGCGATGAATGGGCCGAGTGCACTTCCAGGATGTGCAATCTTCATCAACGAGCGGGATGTATGTCTCTCACGTCTGCGCTGCAAAACGTAAATATCATGCAGAACGTGGAATGCATTCTCTCACTAGTGAAGCATGCTTTGTGAGCAGAACATGGTGCTCCTACCACAAGAGCTCATGAGTCGGCCCGACCAAGACAGTAGCGTCTTCAATGAAAAGCCGCGATTTGACGCAAGGGCGGAGACCGAAGACCGCAGAGAAAACCTTGGCGAGTATTGATGACGAAGACGTTCAGGAAGCCTCTTGACAGAGACACCTCCTACCTTGGTCTATGATGCACCTCGACCACTCTGCGTGCACCAGCGTTCGGAACCTAAGGCCCCTCCCTGCAAGTGAAATGTCATTTCCGTGCCGGAAAATCATGATATTAAGGCCAGGTGTGAACGAAACCACAGTTCGGTTCTGGGTGCGAAGGCGAAATAGCTAGTAGAACAAGCAACGGAAATGTACTGTAATCTGTTCCATCATGAGTGCGTAGCCTGAACGGCATTATGGCAGTCTGGTACTCACGAATGTACGAGACACACATGGTGCATAATTCAGGATGTGCGGATTCAGGTCAGCGCAGGGCCAAAGTTGACATCTTACTGCAATGGCATCATTTGTTGTTCTGACAGTGAAGATGCATTACATCGACCTAGACAGAGGAACACTTATGGTCAGCGTTCCAGCGCCTGTAAAACATGAGTCCAGTCTTCGACGTGTCACGTCCTCATCAGAGGACAAACGTTCGGTATAGCAGTGGTTCATATAAATGGTCGGACACGGTGGAACTGTCAATGCCCTAGTGATGCTTAGAAAGGAAGAGGGTTCTGACTGCAGCAAACGGCATCAGCTTTCAATTGAGAACTTGAAGGACGAGCTTCCTGCACTTACTAGACGGCCAACACCTTTGCGACTTCTCCAAAAGATGGTGTCTCGATGAAAAGATCGGAGACAAGAGATGTCCGAGAGTCTTGCAAGCGGCACAACACCCTGAACATGGTCAGACAAGTCTTCCAGCGATACGCACAGAAAGATGGTCAACGGAACGTTCCGAATATTTGTCCGCAGTTCCATATTTTGACACTGGAGCGACAGATTTAGCTGAATTTGACCGCATAGGCCAGAAAAAAGACCAAATTAATAGAGCTGGCTGGCCATACTAAGCACCCTTTTGCTCAGTTGTCGAAGGACATGAACGTTTGAGCGGTGACTGCTCGACGTTGTGGTTGGCGCGCGATCGATCAATTTGTCGTGGCGTTTTGGGCGCCTCTTCTACGACAACTTTTATCCTGCGCAACATCTTGCGTACACGTACTTCCAGCACTGCCAATACCTTCTCTTATTTAGGCCACGGTCCTTGTCGTTCGCCATCTGCTCTCTTGAAGACATTCAACGCTCCTCTTTTGGGCCAGAGCCTTTGTCGTTCCGGCTGCCCTTAGTGCGACGTACAGATCATTGTTCGTGTTGTCTAGGAAATTTGGTATGCCTCCGTGGCTATGAAGGGAGGCGGCATTGGAAAGTACTTGATAATGCGCCTTGGGTGCGTTGCGGATGATTCGTACGAAGGGCATCAGAGACGTGTCGTGGGACCTCATGATGTCATACGGGTGAGCCAATCTAGCAGCTTGCAAGTACGCTGCAGTCCCTGTTCCTATTGACGACCGTCTCGTGATTTCGTGCACGACGCGTTCCGACGTGCAGACGTTACGTACCACGTACCTTCTTGGTTTTCATAGGTTTCTTCTTTGTCAGATCCCTTACCCGCTACATTGTTACTTGTTACTGAGCATTTTCAGGATCAGCGATGACCATTCACTGAGTTTCTCTCACATACCCGGCGGAGCCCGCTCGATTGTAAAACCTCCCAGCCTCACGTCCCCGCAACGCCCCCATCGATGACCCACGGACCCGGGTTTTCACCCGTCCGCAAGCTATACCCCACGTCGCATATAGCTCCAGTTACGAGCTGTCGGGTGCCTTCTCTGCTTTTTTGTCATGGTTACGCTTACGGGCAGCCCTAACAGAGATTCGCTCGGGGGTTCGCGTGCGAGAAGACAGGGAACATCGATGCGGACTTGCTTTGAGCTGGTCTTGGCCGTGCGTGAGCGTACATGCCCACGAGATACCGGGGTTCGGGTTGCTCTGGCGCACCATTCATGTTGGTTCCTCTCTGGAACCAGAGCAAAGGCATGTATCGACATTATAACTTTTGCATATCTTCTTTGCCCTCTTGATGACCGATGTGTTTCGGACGATAGACGTTTGGAGTCAGACATATATATTTGTGCTCCGAAGGCCCGAGCACCAGGGTGTGTTCCCGTTCACCTGTGAGCAGGAGCCGGTCGAGTTGTGGTGGTGTAGCGGCGTAAAGTGCCTCCGGCCGAGGGCACCTTTCGAGAATGTGCTGCGTTTGGACTGTTTTGTACATGCCTTCGTGGTGTGTTCATAGCTTGTGAGTCTCATTCAGTCTTGTCTCTAAGGCCGCACTCGTATCTGACTCGTTCCGCAGAAGTAAATCATATTCGTAGGAAAGAAAAGGATCAATTTGTGTGCCTAGATATCCGAAACCTAAACATGTCTTCTACAGAGGGACAAATAATCGCCAGCATTCGAGTGCTATCATTTCGATCAACAACCGTTTTGAGACAGGGACGGGACTTTGAGAGCTTGCACTGGATGATACTTCGGAACTCGAGTGAAGGGAGGGTCAACAAGTTTGATGACCGACAACATAGAAAAGCTACTCACGGAACTAAGTCTCCGTCCTCGCTAGCACCCGTCAATCCATTCTATCGTACTTGAGGCCCGGGAATCGCGTCGAACTGTGAAGTGAAAGTGAAAGCTAGAAACGTTAGCGGCGAGCAGGAATGAAAGGAGGATTGAGGGTGAGATGCGGTCAGTTATACTACCCAGCTAGCCCTCGACTAGCGAAAGCCCATGCTATTCCTCCCGATCTCCTGGGTCCTCGATCCTCGGTCTTGAGCACACACACCCGGATGATATTGAGGCAAACCTAGCTAGAAAACAAGATGGCGAAGAAAAAGGAGGAGGGGGCGATGATGGAGGCGAGTGAAGATGTGAGACATGGAACGAAGATTCAGGTAGAAGTGAAAAGGTTGTCGAGGTCGACAACGTTACCTGTCCTCAAGAATGCTGGAACACAAAGAAAACTGTAGGCAAACGGTTAGTAAGTCTGAGATCGAACCCGTTGACGAAATACTTACCGCAGAAGTGAATGGGAACGTGGAGTGGAGGAGATCTGAAAGAGCAGAGAGGAAAGGAACGTTAACGTGTGCCGGAGAAGATACCGAAACGTCATCGAGAACGCCATGTCCCAACAGCCATACCTGATCATTCCGTAGATGACTGTGTCTAGAGCCCTATTTATCCATCGCCGTGTCTTCCTGGTCCATGATCTTGAGGTGAACCTAGCTGGAGAAAGGGAAATAACTAGGAACGCGTCAACACACGATCGGAGGACATGAATCGAAAAGTCACCAGGATTGAGAACACGTAGTCTTGACTCTTGACAACATCGACCACCGTGATCATCCGACACGAAGCTAATGAAGATCAAGTAAGTCTGTTACTACTTACCACTCAAGTTGATGGTGATGCGAAGCAGAAGAAAGGTAATCTGGAAGAGGAAAGCGAAAATGAGGAAGCGTGCACTGGAATATGTTATATAACAAAAGGCCACCTTGTCTTCCAGGCTCGCTTTCCTGACATTGGACGGAATCGACCCCAAAACGAAATCGAACCTGTTCAACATTGAGGGAAGTGGTTAGTAAGCCTAAGATACAGCCCGGAAGCGAGCTACTTACCACCGAAGTGAGCGGGGTCATAAGAAAGAAAGAACGAGGTCTGAAAGAGGAAAACAAAAATCAGCAGTATGCATGTTCAAACAAGGAGACTCAAACGCCGTCAAGAGAATGTTACAACATACACACCTTAAGCTTTCTAACCCGCAGGCGGCTAGGTTCATAACCCTGTGTATTCAATGTCCGTCTCTCGCTCTTGAACATACATGTGAATGATTTTGAGGCGTACCTAGCTGGAGATAAGAGAAGAAGAAACAAGATATGCGTGAACACAAGATTGGAGGGACAGAAATCGAGAGTTCACCTGTGTTCAAGAGAGGCTGTCTTGACTCTTGACGACATCGAAAAACGACCACAAAAAACGACGAACCTAATGAACATGGGAAGTGGTTGTAAGTCTGAGATAGAACCCGGCAACATCCTACATACCGCCGAAGGGAGCGGCGACGCGAGAAAGAACGAGATCTAGAAGAGAAGAACAAAAAACAACACAGTAAGCGCGTTCAAAGAGACAGACTCAAATGCCGTCGAGAATTGTCTGAACAGCCGTACCTGAGTAGCCCGCATACGGCTGGTTCCAGAGCCTGTCCATTGCATCTCCTCGGTCTTCAGTCTTGACTCTTGAATACATACGCGCGGATGATCTTGAGGTGAACCTAGCTATGGAAGAAAAGAGAACATATAGATTCGAAGCGTACCTGACCAGCCCATGGCTGGTCTCAAACACAATCAGTCCAACAGTCCCAACGGTCTCCTCGATCCTGGTCCCGGTCCTCGGTCTTGAGCACACACACACACTCGAACGATGTTGAGGCGAATCTAGCTGTGGAAGAAGGGGGAAAAGATGAGCACGCAAAATGGCCACTCGGTCCCAAGGCGGGCGCGACGAGGGTAGAAGTCCAATCCGTGTCCATCGCCACCACTCCGAGTCCAAAGTTCAAAGTCCAGTGTCCTTCGTCACCACTCAAAGTCCAATGTGCAGTTCCATCACTACAACCCCAAGTCCAGTGTCCATCGTCACCTCCCAAATGTCCAATGAAGCCCAAAAAAAGGAAAATGATACGCGGCGTGATGTCGAAGAGGGGGAGCGGAGGGAGACCTCAACGCCACGGATTGTAGAGCACGTCCTCAGACCAGTCGCCACAACTGTAAGTGACGACCTCCCGATCCCGCTTGAAAAGCTCGTGGTTCCAGGCGCGGAAGACGGTTGACTGGTGTCGAAGGACCTCGAGGTAGTGGATCGGGGGGTGGGCNGGGATGGGGTTGAAGAACCATTTGACGGCCGCGTCGAGACTCGGAAGGGGCGCGCGCTCGTGAATGGGACGGACGAGGCTGACGAAGGCGCGCTGGTCGCCGTTGCCTGGAATGGAGGTGGNNGGTCTAGGGTAGGCGACGCGAGTGGGGGCGGCTGCACGCTTTTTGAGCACATCGTCAACGACAGGAACGGCAGGGCGTTCTTTGGTGATGGGAGCGGAGGAAGCGACGCAGGCGGGAGTGGCTTTGTCGCGCTTTGCATCGTCAACGGTGGAGATGGGGGTGGGCTTTTCGGTGGGACGAGGGGGATTCAAGTCGTATACTTGGAATATTTTGTCCACGAGCTCAGCCATACTGAAAGGCGAGCGTTCTTTGGGGGGTGGGGCGGAACCGGCAAGGTTCTCGGAGGACGAGTAGGGGCTGATATACGGGTACATCGCCACAGTGTCCCAGCTAGAGAAGCGGACCTTTTTGCCACGGCCAGCGCGACGAATTATGGCGTTTGAACGCCGAAGAATTAGAGTGGTAGGCATTGTAGTGGGAGAGAGTAAAGTAGAAGGGAGGATGGCGTAAGATATAGTATGACTGGGGGAAGATCGTAGAATGGGAGCAAGTGGGGAAAGAGGCTGAGTTGTCACAGATGGAGATTATATGTGAATTTGCCTTCGTGGCTGACATTCGCATTAAAATGTAACGGGGGGCAACGCATGAATGCCTCGCAACGCAAGGAAGACAAAAAAAGAACATAAGTGGCTGACTTATATTCCAGCTTTGTCTGTTTTGCCCTGTGAGACACATTGATTGAAGAGGCCCACTGAATTCAAGTTGCGGCTGCAACGTCGACGTCTGAGGGGCCTCCATGGTTTCGCAACTCTGTATATTGCAATGCACAATAAGGATCATCAACATGATTTGACACGTACAAAGCATTCGTGTACGTGTCAAATTGTGTTGGCCTCAAGATCATTTCGTGGATGAACTTGGCTCAAGGTGGAATTTCATCGGCTTTCTCCTCGCGACTGCGTTTTTTTGACCTGACGAGGCAGAGGGACCAGTTTGAACGTCCGTCCAATTGGGAAAGACGGGTAGCGTTTGGCGTTGTATTCTATGCAGTGGGCGTCTGAACCTCGACGCGTTATTGTGGCTTGTTTGGCACTCGCGTATGTTATCGACGCGTCGTGGGCGCTTCAAGACATACACGTCGACGACCACCTTTCGTTGATCCTGCTCCTCTGTCCTGCGTACTTCCAGCGATACCTTCTCACATCAAAGCCACCGGTCCTCGTCGTTTGCCATCTGCTCTCTCGAAGACATTCAACGCTCCAAGTCCCCTGCTCGGACGCGCCTCCCGTTCCTCCCTTGGGCCACCAGCTGCAAAAGCCAACATAGACCACTTCCCTAACCAGAAGTGATATCTAACCCTAAGTATACTGTGGGTCGCTTTGGGTCTTTATTCTACTCGTGGTGGTCTACGATCCTCCAGGTCATGGCGACTCGAGCGATGGTCGCGTAGGTCTGGGTACCCTGTGTTCTGGGATGGTACCGACAAGATGCTTGAACGATAGTCGCAGTGCGTGCTTGCATTTTCTACTTGTCTGCCCAGAAAAATTGCTCGTGAGGACCTCCAGAGGTGGCATCCTTTTCAGCGTCTTCGGAAAGTATCTTTCCTACGAGCCTTTGTCGTTCCGGCTACCCTTGGTGCAACGTACAGATCATTGCTAGTGTCGCCTTGGGACCTCTTTGTGCCTCCGTGGCTGCGAAGAGAGGTGGCGTCTGAAAACACATGATAGCGCGCCTTGGGTATGCTGCGAACAACTCGCAGGGGAGATACCAGAGACGCGTTGCGGGACCTTATGATTCCTACCAAAGGAGCGAGCGAGTCACGTACAATCTGGCGGCATGTGTCCAGAGATGCAAGTATGCTGCTTGGTCACGCACGGATCTTGATGGATTTTATTTCGCCTTGCATTGCTTCCTGCTCTCTCTTTCTTGCGTCTTGGTGTCATTTTTGGACGAGCGCAGTGTACTCATTTCCCGAGACCTGGGAGATTCGACCACGGCCGTAACAAGGCAACGAGCTTCACGCACAGGACACAAAGCGACTCGAGCCTTTGGCTCTTTTCGCGGGCGGTCGCTCCTCTTGGCCAATAGGGCTGGGAATTAAGGAGTGGCCAATATGCCCAACCCCGGTGATGTTTCAGTGGATCTCCGCTCGCCGCAGGCCGATCTGCTTCTTCTTGCTCCTTCACTTTTTCCTGGAGTTGAGCAGGAGAGTGGGTATGGGGGTCTGGAAACGTCGGCGCACGCTGCGAAATTTACGTGGTTGCGTGGCGAATGTGGTCCGAGGGGTTCATAGAAACGGTTGGGCGTTGTTCCGGATACGAAAGGGTTACGAACAGAGAGACGGCTTGGTGGACGACAATCGTGGACCGTGTTCGACTTTGGAGAGGGTGCTGTGGTGCAGGGTGCGTATGGACATGAGCGGGGGAGGAATGTTGTTGTTCGGTTCGGATATAAAGTCGCTGGATGTTCCGCCTCAATCGCCCCCAACTCCTGCCCTTCCATCATGACAGGAAGGCAGGCTATGCTACCCTCCGCGAGGTAGTAATCCGGTTCCCATTTCCCAATAGTTCTCGTTCCTCTTGATGATCGGTACCGTGATTTCGTGCACGACGCGTTCCGACGTGCATACGCACCTCTCTGTTTTTCACAGGTTCCTTCTTGACGATCGTCAGATCCCCTACCCGGTGTTTTGTTACTCAGCATTTGCAGGATCAGCGACGACCCTTCACTGAGCTTGTCGTATAATCGGCGGAACCTGTTCTTCTACCCCGCTCGACAGGAAAACCTCCCCACCACACGTTCACGCAGTGCCTACATCGATGATCCACGGACACGAATTTCCATCCGTCCGCAAGCCACACCCCACGTCGCCAGTCTTCGTACATAGCTCCAGTCGCCAGCTGTCGGGTGTCCTCCCACCACTTTGTTTTGTCATGGTTACGGCACCTACGGGAAGCTCTAACAGAGATTCGTTCTCGAGTATGACAATGGTGGCGCAGGGCATCGTACTGGCGCGTCGGATGTCTCCCTGTCGTCGATACGAACGCTTGGCGGTGCTTGCGCGTTCTGGGTGTCGTATCGTGGTTTCCGTGGTGAGGTTGGGTGTCTCGCTGGACTTCTTTTGGTGCGTTTTGGAGCGTCGGACGGGGGTTCACGCGCGAGAAGACGGGGTACCGTCGGTAAGGACTTGCTTGGAGCTGGCGAGCTGTGCTTGACTGTACGTGGGCCTATGCGTCCACGAGATTCACCGGGGTTCGGATTGCTTTGGCGTGTCATATTATGTTGGTTCCTCCCTGAAAGCAGGGCATGCATCGTCACCGTCACTTGTTGCACGTCTTCTTCGCTCTCTTGAGGGCCGGTTCGTTTCGGACGACAGACGTTCGGGGGCGTCAGGGAAGTGGAGGTGGACATCAGGTTCGCGCCCCGAAGCCTTGTGCACTAGGGTGCGTGTTTCCGTTCGCCTGTGAGCAGGAGCCAGCAGAACGCTCGTGGATGCTACTTGATTGTGGAGTCTCTTGTGGACTTGGTGGTGTAGCGGGGGAAAGTGCCTCCGTCCGAGGGTACCTTTCGAGAGTGTGTTGATGGTGGACTCGAAGGCTTTCACGTATTTTTGGATTGTTTTGCATGCCTTCGTGGTGTGTCCATCGTTCGTTGGTGATGGATGGAGTCTGTCTCTTACCACTCTGTTGAGATCAGCCCTTGTACTTGTGAGTCTTTCCCCACTAAGAGGCCATGCGCATATCTGACGCGTCGTCACGCAGAAATGTATCTTGTTCATAGTGAAAGACAATGTTGCGTTCATTGATATCCAAAACCTGGTCATGTCTACTACAGAGGGACAGATAACTCGACGCCAGCGTACGAGTACAATCGTTCCAATCAACGATCGCTTTGAGACAGAGGCTTGACACCTGAACTGGGAGATGGGAATCCGGAACTCGAGTGAAATGCAATGAGGGTCAACAAGTCTGACGACTGACAAGATAGAAAAGTTGCTTACGGAACTGAGCCTCCATCCTCGCTAGCACCCGCCCACCCGGCTTGGGGAGCCAACGACGTCTCGCTGGCACCCGTCACTAATCCCTTCGATCGTGCTTGAGGAGCCCCACGGATGGCGTCGACCTGTAAAATGAAAGTGAAAGCTGGAATGGAAATGTTAGCTACGAACAGGAATAAGTTAGAAGGAAGAAAGAAGACTGAGACGCAGTCAGTTATATAGTACCCCGCTAGCCCCCGACTAGCGAAAGTCCAAAGCTTCCTTCGGTCTCCTGGGTCCTCGGTCTTGAGCACACACACACGCGGATGATGTTGAGGCGAATCTAGCTAGAAAACAAAAGAGGGAAGAAAAGGGAGGATGGCGGAGGAAACTATATATGTGAGACGTGGTACGAAGAATCAAGTAGAAGTAAAAGGTTGTCGAGGTCAACAACGTTACCTGTCCCCGAGAATGCCGACAAACAAAGGAAACTCTGCGAACATGAAGAGAAACGGTTAGTAAGTTTGAGATGGAAGCCGTTAACGAAGAACTTACCGCAGAAGTTAATGGGAACGCGAAGCGGAGGCGGAGATCTGAAAGAGCAGAGAGGCACAGAAAGTCAGCGTGCACTGGAGGAAAGACCGAAAAACCATCGAGAACGCCGCCACGTCCCAACAGCCATACCTCTCCGGCCCACAGGCGACTGATTCCATAACCCTAAGTATCCATCTCGTGTCCTTGATCCTTGGCCTTGAGCACACACACGAGCGGATGATCTTGAGGCGGACCTCGCTGGAGAAAAGCACAAACAAAGAACAAAGAAATCGTGAACGCGCGAACGAACGACGTGAAGCAAAATTCACCTGGATTCGACGTTATCTTGACTCTTGACGACATCGAGAACGACCACGACGAAGCTAAAACAACAAGGGAAGCGGTTAGTAAGTCTGAGGTGAGATCCGGAAACGAAGTACTTACCACCGAAGTAGACGGTGACGCGAGGCAGCAGAGACTCGGTAATCTGAAAGAGCGAAGCAAAAAAGGTAAGCATGTACTGAAGCTTATAATCGAAAGTTCACCTGTATTCAAGGCCCGCTTTCTGGACACACGCCCATCACAACAGACGAACCTAATGAACATTAAGGCAAGCGGTTAGTAAGTCTGAGATAGAACCCGACGACAAACTACGTTACCGCCGAAGCGAGCGGCGAAGTAAGAAAGGAAGAAATCTAGAAGAACAAAAAAACGACAGTAAGCATGTCCAGACAAGAAGACCCAAACACCGTCGAGAGATGGCACAACATACACACCTTTCCAGCCCACAGACGACTAAGTTCATAATCCTGTGTATTCAATGTCCGTCGCGTCTCCTCGGTCCTTGGTCTTGCCACTGATCTTGAAGCGTACCTAGCTAGAGATAAGGGAAGAAAGAACAAGATATGCGTGAGCGCAACATCGGAGAGACAGGAATCGAGAGTTCACCTGTATTCATGACACGCTGTTTTTACGAGTCTTGACGACCACAAAAAACGACGAACCTAATGAACATTAAGGAAAGCGATCAGTAAGTCTGAGATAGAACCCGGCAACAAATTACTTACCGCCGGAGTGAGCGGCGACGCGAGAAAGAATAGAATCTATGTAGAAGAGCAAAACAAGAAACAACAACACAGTAAGTGCGTTCAAGGAGAGACTCAAATGCCGTCAAGAATTGTCCGAACAGCCATACCTGAGTAGCTCGCATACGGCTGGTTCCAGAGCCTTTCCATCGTGTCTCCTCTGTCTTCAGTCTTGACTCTTGAAAGCCCACACGGATGATCTTGAGGCGAATCTAGCTGTGGAAGAAGAGAAAACATAATTTCGAAGCGTACCTGACCAGCCCCCGGCTGGTCTGAATCCCAATAAGTCCAACGGTCTCCTCGATCCCGGTCCCGGTCCTCGGTCTTGAGTACACACACACACTCGAACGATGTTGAGGCGAATCTAGCTGTGGAAGAAGGGGGAAAAGATCAGCATGCAAAATGGCCACTCGGTCCCAAGGCGGGCGCGACGAGGGTAGAAGTCCAATCCGTGTCCATCGCCACCACTCCGAGTCCCAAGTCCCAAATCCAGTGTCCATCTTCATCACTTCAAGTCCAAAGTCCAGAAGTCCCAAGTCCAGTTCCATCACCACAACCCAAAGTCCAGTGTCCATCGTCACCTCCCAAAGCACAATGTCCAAATGTCCGATGAACCCAAAGAAATGAGAATGATACGCGGCGTAATGTCGAAGAGGGGGAGCGGAGGGAGACCTCAACGCCACGGATTGTAGAGCACGTCCTCAGACCAGTCGCCACAACTGTACCTGACGACCTCCCGATCCCGCTTGAAAAGCTCGTGGTTCCAGGCGCGGAAGACGGTTGACTGGTGTCGAAGG
>SGPM01000533.1:0-13170 GCA_004802725.1 Antrodiella citrinella
TCGAGCGCGAGATCCTGCCTATGGCTATCCAGCAAGGCATGGCGCTCTCTCCCTACAACGTACTTGCCGGAGGTCACATTCGTACGGACGAAGAAGAGGAACGTCGTCGTCAAACCGGCGAAGGCGGTAAGTGTCTTTTCTCTGTGTTTTCACCACACGTCTCTCCGTGGCTGAACCGATCCTGCAGGTCGCATGCTCTTCGTGTCGCAGTGGGAACGTACCGAAGACGAGAAGAAGATGTGCAAAGCACTCGAGAGTGTCGCGAAGGAAGTCGGTGCTAAGCACATCACTTCAGGTACGGGTTCAATCCCGGTTCAACGACATCGATACAGATCGAATGTTGATCTACTCTTATAACCAGTTGCCATCGCCTACGTGATGCAGAAAGCCCCCTACGTCTTCCCCATCATCGGCGGTCGCAAAGTCGAGCATCTTATGAGCAACCTTGAAGCCCTCGATATCGCACTCACGCCCGAACACATCGAATACATCGAAAGCATCTTCCCGTTCGATGCTGGGTTCCCGTACAACGTTTTCGTGCGTACTTCAATCCCTTGCACCAATGCATCCTTTTTATTGATTCATGATATGATATGTAGGGATCTGCTGATGACTACACCTATCTCTTCAAGATCGGAGGGCATTGTGACAAATGGCCTGTACAGCAAGCTATTCGACCCGCGCCTCCCAGTCAGTGATCGGTTGGTCGATATTGGCGTTTACAGCTGTTTACCTTTTTGTAGGCGTGGTCCAAAATCATAGTACATTGGTTAGCTCTGGCGGACTCTGAGTTNCATAATGATGGATATGATTGCACGAAGACTCCGCCTGGAGTCGAAACCTCGATCTTTCTTGAATCCCGCAGCATCTGCAATCGAGTTTGATGTGTATCTAAAGTAAATGTATTCCAATGGTACGGTCCCAAGTGATTCGACAAGAAATTCTCGATGCCTCAACGAAGAAGCAATCTTCACATACTAGCCCTCCGGTTGTCTCTTCTCCGAACCGTGGCACACAACGCACAATGTCTTGTTCAAAATGTGGGACATCATGCCATTGAGCTTCCGGCCTCGCCTACCACTCTGTCATAGTGGTGAAGGACCTGGGCCAAGATGGCGTACAGCTGTGCGCAGACGTTCATCCTGGCTTTGAAGAGCTTGGGTGGTAGTGATTTGTCAATCTATCGATAGTAGTCACAAGTAGTTGGAGGTGGACGTACTTGCGAAGTCTTGGTACCATGAGCATAGTAGAGTTTGTCCTCAACGACGATCAATTCTAATTCCGTTCGTATCTGTATCAAGATTAAGTCGATGCAAGACTCTCCATGATATTTATGGCGCACCGTGGCCCAAACCTCAGGGAACGCCATAAGACACGGGTAGATAGTTTCGAAGTCTTCGGACGACGACGAAGTCAAGCTGAAGGTTACGCCGAGAACGTCAGCAGAGGTTCGAGATTTGCTGTACATGGCATCTGCAGATGACCTACGATCAGTGACAACTTCTCAAAATATGTCACGATCAAAACCTACTATGAGCTGTGGTTCGTGGCATGTACGTGGTGGTGATCATCCCTGTCGCACCTGAATATGAAATGTTAATGATCTTTTATGCAATTCACTCAACGCCTGAACTTACAAGACACTCCGCCAGAACCGAGGCGTGACTCGGGCAAAGAAGCTTTCAAGCCCTCCTTCTGCGTGAGAGACACCAAGGGATGTGGATAGGGTGTTATCTAGCGGGGGAGTCCAATGCTCAACGTGAATTGACATTTCCTGACATTGGTAGGGCCTGCAATAAAATGTGAGTCGTATATATCGATGACAGATGAAGCGAACAATTCATACAGTTTGAAAAAGCTGTCTGTTGCTGAACCTTGTGCAGCGGCGTACGATAATCCGTGCCTCCGTAGAGGCTACAATATCCTGCCAGTTGTCCTCCGCACCGTACAGTCGTTTGCAGAAATTATTGAACGAGCATACAACTGTAGCCGCCTGAGATGCATCCGCCTCAAGACCCTGAACAAAGATGATCGTCGAGAAACGTTAGGATGTATTTGACGCAGAACTGTCACGAACCTTGCGGATCCTGGGAATCTCTCGCTTCTTGTCGCCAATAGAGATATTGTCGTCTTGAAAAAATGTACCATACATTCTCGCGAAATCTGTTGACCTTGATGTGATATCGCGTGTGCGCAGAAAAGGAAGATCGGTACCTTGGGCTGACCGCTCAGCCTTCGCTGTCTCGTCGCTAGATCGTCTCAGCAACACGGGGAAGATCTAATATCATGGCTCCAGTCAGTCTTTATAACACATGAACGGCATCAGAGACCTCACCCTGTAGAGCTCAGCCCACAGCACGATGAGAGCATTCATCTCTGTAACGAGTGGAGTGGAGGGATTATTAATGAGGACTGTTCGAAACATCACTGAAATCTGGTTGAAACTAGCAAGAATTTGGAAAGCTCCGTAAACAAGATCGTTGATCTCAATCAAGGGATTTCCCGGGTTCGGGGCTGTAAGTCGAGCGTGAAGGTCGGTGAGCACTTTCAACTTGTACTCATCAGAGAGTGGACTGAGTACCGTGACGCCGCAGCTGGCGTAAGGGAACAACTGAGTCGTGCTTTCATCATGTATTACCAACTTGGGAATTTGGGCGATCGTGAGACACTTCATGTTGCATCGCGAGTACTCTATCTGAGTGCTTGTGATAAGGGAGCCCACGCTGGGTTCGGCGTTGAGCGGCGAATGCCTAGAAAGGAAAATGGCTTCCACAAAAGGCAACGGTACTTGAAGGGCGCGTTCGGACACCGGATGCAATTCCGCTTTTCAGAGATTGACTTACATAAGCGACTGCACATTTACGGAAATCGGAGGGGGTCGGCAGACTCGGCACCGATAAAAGATCGACTTACCTGTGGTGCAATTGACACTTGAAAGTTGATTGACACAGCTGGGACAGTAATCCTCGGACTCAAAATCCCGACGATGAATGATCGAACGAGAGGAGGTCCATGTAGCTCAAGCGTTAGATAGGAACATCACCCCTTTTTGGATGTACGATCGTTGAAATCGGAGGCCCAGTGCCTCGCAGTACGATGATACCATGTGCGTAGACAAACGGCACAAGAAAACTCTGGCAAAAATGAATGAACATGAAAGCAGAAGTAGTTTTGGAAACCTAATGGAATGGGTTGCTGAAGGAACACGCCAGCGCCGATACGTACCTCCGACATGGTACATTGGTACAACCCGCCTCAATCATATGTTTTCATGTCGGAAGATCTTTCTTAAGTAGTGAGGATGATGTGTTAAGAATGTTTAGGGCCGAGGGAGTGCTGCCACACGGGCGTCTCCCACTACGTCAGCCCACTTTGCTGCGCGGCTCTGGCCGTGGCGCCACCCGCCGAAGGCTCGTTTATTAACTTCCCACCTCCTTCCTTCATTGTCTCAACTCTTTCTCTTTTACCCCCATCATGTCTACGATTTCGCCAACAGCTTCACGACGTTCTGTACGACGCTCGCGGTCGTTCAGAATGTCCAACTCGCACTCGCGCTGGTCCGTCGAGCATACCGACTCTGTCAGCCCGACACGCTCAAAGCGCATCTCCACGGGCTTTCTCCCAAAACCACCACCTCCAGAATGTCCACAGGTCATCCAGACGGTTCACAAACGTTCCCCATTCGGCGCACTCCTCAGCAGGACTCTGCCAAACTACAGCGGTCACTATCCAGTCGGTGTATGCGACGTCGAGGTCCCAATACCGAAACAGTCGTTTGGCGAGTTCAAGCACAAGTCTATGCCGGATGCTGCTGCGGGCCTCACCATCGACACTGTGCTGTTCACTTTGTTCTATCCCACCGAAACAGTGAATACCAACCAACGGGTCGTATGGTTTCCAAGGTAAGCACTTCCCTCGCGGCGGAGAATCTGCGGATAGAGAGGCAAACGGTTGGTCGGCTGGATGGTCTGGACGAGAGCTGGGGGGCGGGAACGTCTCGCACGACCATTACTGAACTCTCTATCTTCATTTCTCTGCCTCACATCCTGTATTCGGTCGCTGGACATAGCATGCACAGGTTGCGACAGACCATTGACGGGTTCCTTCGGATGGCCAACAGGACACCGAACTGGGCGATGAAAACCGTTGTCTGTGAGTGTGCCTGTCGGGCTTGCTCCTCTCGATGTCCGAGCTGATAGAGTTTCCAGATCCTGCCGCTGCTGCTGCCATCTACGGCACAACTTTCCCAGCGGTAGAGCACGCCCCTCTCCGACAGGCCCCGCCGAAGACGCAGTGGCCTCTCATGATTTTTAGTCACGGCGTGGGCTGCTCACGTCTCATGTATGTGAGTACACCATATCAATTCGCCGTGAGACCACAGTACTGACGTCATTGCCTTCCCCTTGCAGTCTGCGTTCTGCGGCGAGATGGCGTCCCGAGGGTACATCGTAGCTGCTATCGAACATCGCGACGGAACGGGACCCAGCTCTCGCATCACGAATGCAGACGGGTGCACGACGAGGCTGGACTGGCTGGACTGGAAAGATCTTGCGTACGTCGCATGCTTTCGCAGCGTATCAGACCATTGCTCACAACGTTATTCGTATTTGTCAGCTGGCCGCAGCCCGAACAACCGAAGAACGACACCACCCTGCGCCACGTCCAGCTCGACGTTCGGTTGGCGGAGGTTCAGGGGGTGTTGGATGTCATGAAGAAGATCACGAATGGAGATGTTGTGGCTCAGACGCGGTTGACGCAAGCTCAAACGTCATTCGAGTGGGCCAGATGGAAATGCGTTAATACACACCGTCCAGTCATGGCTGGTCATTCATTTGGCGGCACTCTCGGGGTAAGCAGCTTTCGTTATTGCGATTGACGTCAATCGTGCTTACGTTCGTTTCAGATGGCTGCTGCGTCCGATCCTAGATTTACTTTCAGTCAGGTTGTAGTTATGGATCCTGCTGTTCAGCGTAAGCGTGAAAATATGACGTTGAGTACAGTGGCTGATTGATTGCATGTTCAGGCATGTATCCTTGGGATGGTCACATCAACGTCCCATTCCTAGCTCTGAACTCTGAGGAGTGGATGTTGGGGCATGAGTTCCCGTTGTTCCGAGAGATGCTCCCTCAAATTGCTAGACCGTCTGTCTTCCTTATCCGTAAGTATTCCTGTGACATGACATCACCGTCGATGACAGGCTGACCTTTCATCAGCGGGTTCAACCCATCCGTCGTTCAGCGACGTCTTCCTCATTCTCCCACCTTACATTAACAAGCTCACAGGTCTCCGTGCTGAGGCTCACCACGTAGTCGACACGATGATCAAGCTGGTCGACAAGTTCTTGGATGGTCTGACTGAAGAAGTGCGCGCCAATTCCCGAGAGATTTCCGGCGACCTTATCCTCGAGCGCGGCTTACTCAGCAGCATGTCAAGTGTGTCTATCATCTCCACAGCTGCCCCCACGCCCATGGGCAGCCCCGATCTCAACTTCAACAGCCCGCACTTCAGTGCTGACGGCGTTACGGGCGTCAAGTCGAAGCCCAAGAAGATGAGGAAGACGTTGGGTCGGCTCGGCGATATTGGTGAGCTGGTGTCTTACCGGCTGGAGGCGGATCTGGAGCGGATGAAGATCGAGAACAACTCGGAATTGGCGAAGGCTGGGATGAGTCGAGTCCGCAAACGGACTAACTCTAAGCTGTAATCGACCCTCCGTTCACAATCGCCTTTTTGTTCCACGTATCTGCGCATTATCTAACGCTGTGTGCGACATTGGCTCCTCTCACCTTGTTTCCCTCTTTCCAACTCTTCATGTACTATCTATTCCCCATTGTAGACTTACATGTGTATAACTAAGCATGGACTTGACCTTTTTTATGTAGAACATCTTGTATCCACCTTCATCCTTCATCATCGTGCGCACATTGCAATGTACATCACTCCATCATATTAATACTGTGTTCTTGACATTTCACGGTGTTAGGTGTCGGCGTAGAGCTCTACCGTAAGTTGTTATAGCCACTGCCTCGGCCATGCCACTTGAGGACGATCTGCGCGTGGTCAAGACCGTTCGAGCTCGGACACGGCTTCCTGCACTGAATTCTTTTGCGCAGTCGTGGGATACATCATTCCCATCCTTAAAATGAAATGGCTTGGCGAGCCACGCGGATTGGACGTGGCGGCTACACATGTACAAATGTTCAAGTTGAACTTAGACGAGAACTGGCAGTCTGGCACGATCAGTAGCTGCCCGGTGTTTTGATGATGATGATGGGCAAGAATAGCGTTCAATTCACTCTTTGATCTTCCACAATATCCTTTCTATATCCTTTTATTTTTTTCTGTTCGTAGGTAGGGAAGACATCGTCGTTGGAGATTACGTGTGTACGTATACGCGCCTGACGCCACACGATCGTTTCGTAGTGGCGTCTATCGAATCTTCCTTCCACCATCATCAAATCTTGAAGCTGAACTTACTGTTTCAGTATGTTTCTTCGGTGACTTCTAGGTTCTAATCGTCAATTGCTTCACGAACTCATAAATAGTGCAACAACTATGCAAAATTATGCACTCCTCCAGGACAATGCACAGTCGTCACGGCGGGGATGTCCGTCTCCATGACGAGTATTTGGCAGTAACAACGACACTGGCAGACGTATTCCATACCTCGTGAACGGCTTGAGGGCATCCTGGACAGGACGGCTCTTCTCACCGGGGTCTACGGTGTTGATGGTAGGATGCTCGGCTCGTGCTGTACCCTCTTCTGTGTCCTCCGGGTGCACTCTGGTATGAACATTTCAATGATTGACTGCGGATTTTTCGGTGAGAATGTTCCGCTTTGGATTCCTTGCCGTGCATGACACTAACTTGCTCGATGGTCAGGTTGTGGTGTTCGTGTCAAAGGCTATGTCGTCGATGTCACCGTGACCAAGAACTCTGCGGTGTTGTCGGCGAACAGAAGTATCTGTCAATGACATGTATTCGCCCGCGAGGCGCCACAGATTGGGGGTCATGTATAAAGAGTTTGACAGTAGCTGAGGAGTATCAAACAATTCGCATCTTTCGTTCGCTTCACGGCCAGGAGTCGTTCAGTTTTCTTCGAGTCGATCTCGCTTTCAAGTTACATTCCCTACCAGTCTCAGCCTTCGTCTTCCAGCTCATCTCCCAGCTATGTTCGCTCGTGCCTCCGCCGTTTTACTGTGCGCTCTCGCTGTTTTCGGAGCGACTTCGGTTGTTGCAGGTATGATCAAGTCCCGCAGAGCTTCTGCTATACCCCTGACGCGCATTTCTTGCCCTTAGCTCCGTTGTACCAGCACACCGCCCGCCAGATCGGGGATTTGCAATGCAACATTGATCGCCTCAAGATCGTGGGTGACATTGTCGCAGCGACCGCAACTACCAACACGCTCAAGTCGCAGCTCGCCTCGTACGTCCCGCTCACGGTGTCATTACAACACATCTCATGCTCACTCTGACGCTGTTTAGCGACGCCAATGGTTCCACCCAGATCGCCGCTGTAAGCTCGGGCCTTGGCAATGTCTCGAGTGGTATCGATACAATCGCTGCGGCGTTGTTCACCGGTCAGGATGCGCCTGCCGCAGCTCGTGACCAGGTCGCTCAAGGCTTGACCGCTGCGATCACCGCTGCGAATAGCATTACTTCGTGAGCTTTGTTTCTTTTAACGTTCCACTATAGCACGACAAGCTGACACTTGACATGCAGCACAAATTCTCAGGTAACAAGCAACGTGAACAAGCTCAAGACCCAGCTTCAAGCCGCTGAGTCTGCCGGAAATGGTGTCGTGGCGAACTGCAAGTAATGTGGTTGCGGTGATGCTGTGGGGGTCGGCGCTGTATAGTCTGTACTGGTCGAAGTTGGACATTTGTTTTTGGATAGGCTGATACCGTTTGTTGTCGGTGCTCTAGGTCGCTAGGGGTTGTTCATGCGGATGTCTTGAATGGATGGCGTTGGATGATGTTACAGAGACGTAATGCCCAAGGTGCAAGTAGGATCCAGCCAGACTGCCAAGGTGACGAGAGTATGATGAAGATAGACTTGGTGTTTCCTTACATCGTCTGCGGCGCAAACACTGACGCCAGTGCATGTCAAGTGAGTCCAGAAACACACGTTTATGGGGTCACTATGCCCACTAATGAGTTTAACGACCAACCCAGAAAAAGGTGAGTCCGAGTCATGATCAACATCTTGCAAATAAGTCACTCTAATTCCTTCTCTGAACTAGCTTTCAGCCTGAAGATAGAAATAGCATAATCCCATGATGATTATTGCCTGCACCACGGCCGTGTCTCTTCGGACGTCTTGACACAAGATTCCTCCGACGAATCCTATATAAGCTCTCAATAGTGTTCTCCAAATCCCAGACCGCTCCTCGACATCCTCGGCTTTTGCTTCAGGCGAAATTCCTCTCGCATACGTATTGCCCGCTTGAGATGGATTCTTCTCTCTACTATGCTGATACTCTCCGGGAAGTGAGCTGTATTACTGCCAACCTTCCTCGGGCTACCTCGGATGAGTATAAGCTGAAAGTACTCACCGACCTTCACGTCCGACTTGCCGCACCTGATACGGAGAGGACGTTGATTGACGAGATCAACGATCTTGTCTACGGAGCGTTCCAAATTCATGCCAGTTTCAACCAGATCTCAGCGGCGTTCCGAACAGTCCTCGTAAACGGTCCCTCTAGTTCACTCATTGTAGAGATGAACGCTCTGATCGCACTATGGGACGAGCTCTACACGGTGCGTCAGTGGATCCGGAAACCGTACTATGTCTACACGATGATTGACTTGCGTCGTTCTCTTCAACTTATAGGGTTTCTCAGATCTCTTGCATCGATCCAGAGATCTATCGATGAAGGGTGCGAGCTCAGCACAAGGTTCCAACTTCTCTACCGTTGGTTAAGGATGATCTCAAGCATAGGCTTCTTCCACAGATTTTGCTTTCGAGTATTCCACTTTGTTCGCGGACGATAGTGTACCCCTCGAAGACAAGCAAAGAGAGATCGCCTACTTCATCAAGGTCCGCTATTTTACCACAAGTATAATTCAGTATTGCTCACTGGTGTTTCTCTAGCAAATCCAGCGGGACGAGAATGTCGCAACTGCCGTTGCAGAGGCATTTGTCGACTACCGTGGCCGGGTGGACGCAGCTCAAGGCAAGTGGCGGGATATTGTGCGGAGGTATAGGTTGCCATATGACGCAGCCCAAATATCCGCCACGGACAATTCGTTCACGTTGTAAGGATCCTCACTTGTTTTACGGATGAATCTCATATCTGACATCTCATTACAGGCTCAATGAGAAGGTTTGTTGAAAATGCCAAGAAACAGTATCTGTCGTCGAGTAAATTTCCATCTAGATCTGTCTTCTTTCGACGGCTCTCGGTATCTCCCACACAACTGGAGGCGTTGAGAGCTTCTTTGTTCGCGTTGTCCCTCGGTTCTGGTCGGAATGTCTTGTGCGTGGAGTCCTGACAGCATTTTCCCATGTTCCAGACATAAATGTTTCTCAATAGATCAGTGCGACTGGAATGAACACCAGCCCCATGCGTGTACAAAGGCCTTCGGCTCACAGTAAGTTAAATCGTGATACATACTGAGACATTGTCGCTGATTTTGTCTACAGGCGGCGTGGGCAAACTCTGGGACGACATCAGTGTTTCTAGCATGCCGCAAATCTCCTCCAACGTGACCTCCACGCTTGGAGAATTCGATACTATCCTCCAGCGACTTGAAGCGTTCCCTGGGGTCTGGTCCATGGTACACCACTTGTAATATCTCGACATGTATTGCCACACTAACCTCCATTTTCTTGCCAGATCCGGAGCGATATGATGACTATTGAAGAGAGGTTCGGCTACGCTTCTGATACTGCCAGTGAACGGGTATGTGTGACCTCATATGCTTTCGCCTATCATCCACTGACGAACAAGACCATGCAAGCTCTTCAAAGCTAGGCTCAGAGTCCTTGCTACCCTGTACGATACCTTGCGCAAGGCCCTTCAGCACTACTACACGGTCCTAGTAGAGGTCTTGTGATGAGCATGATGTCTCGATACTAGAAATGCGTCGGAAGGCACGAGACTTCTTGAGCGATACTGATGTCATGAAGAGACAAGGTGTCGATGTTAATGTTTAAACATTTGTCAGGCATCTAGTATTTCGTGTCGATTCAATAATTCCAATCATTGAATGCATTCATTTCCTAGACAGTTAGTTTAATGACAGATTGTTCAGACGAGACCAAGAAGAGCGGCATCATTGCGCGAGACGCTTTTGTTCAAGAAGCAGGACAGAAAGTGATGGTATAATCCGCCTTGAGACTAGCATCACAAGTCCAAAGGCCACGCTGGTCATCAAACGCGTAAGCGTAGGCATCGGGGCAGTCAGACTCTGTGAACGATTATGAGCTCAATTCACCGGACCATGTACTCATGAGAAAACGAGGAAGCTTACTGAAGTAGTTGTAAGTGGCGGACCCAGAGGACGGACAGGTCTGAGGGGTGTTGAACTGTCCGCTGCAGCATGCAGGGGAGTTCGCTAGAAAGCACCGTTCAGTACTCCGACAAAGATGTGCTGTGGAGGTCACGCACCTGGATTGGGATCCAACAAGCAAGCATTCTTGCAGCCAACGGGGAAGCCCGTCGAGTCGAAGGGACCTTTGAACTGTGCAGGACAGTTCGGGCCAAGATCTACGGCGCACTCGGGTTCGCGACACCCTTTGTCGTTGTCAATGCGAATGGGGAGATTGTAACCATCCACGAGCGACACTGGAGACAGGTATCAGCCTATATATGACAGTACAGGGGCATGTTGGTACTTACCGTCGTAGAAGTCCTTATTGCCGGCGCCAGAAAGAGTGAACTCCGCCAAAGATGCAGGAGGGACGCCAGTACCAGTGTTGGGGTCACAAACCAAACCACCAATGCACCCACCATCTGCGCACTGGGTGGCAGGGTTGGGGTTGTTGAAATTACAGTCGCGACGAGCCTACAAATCGATCATGTGTTCTCAGCATCGATCGGCAACAGTGACCTTGAAAAAGCGTAGATTTGGCACAGTGTACATCGCCATACAATGGAAAGGCGAGAGATCGTCGTGAACGTACCCAAATTCTCCCGGCAGTCCAATTGTCAGGCGCAGAGAACGAGACAGAAGTGAACGGCTGTGCTTCCCAGCTGTGACGAATTGAGTATAATATCTGGAAAACATATAAAAGAAAATAATACCCCGTGGTATGATCTGGTTTTGGATCCCCTGGCTGCGTGAACATCTTTTCAAGTAAAGAGCGATGAGATTAAGATTGTTCAATTTTGCGAGGTTCAACGCGACGACGTACGGCTGGCCTGCATATCGACAAATACCGTCAGAGAGAAAGAGATAGGGAATGGCGGGTTCGCTGACCATATAGTAAAAGGACAACCGTTATACACAGTGATCGTCCGAGCAGAGGCAGTCGCTGCGCCAAGGACAAGAGGCCAGAATACACCGAGCTTCATCATTGTGGGTGAAGGTGTTATGGGATTCGAGGAAGACTTTTTTCTTCGGGGATGTGGCTCCGTACCAACTCGTAGACAAGCCGATTTATACTCAACTGGGCGCATAGTAGAGGAGAGCGGCGGCAGATTATGACCAGTCCGGATCCGTCACGGTCTGTACATGAGGTGGCGGACAGCGCACACTGGCTATGCAATTCAATGTAACATCGGACTTTTTCATCATCAGTACCATTGCAACACGCACCTGATAGCTATGATCTGTCATACTCTGATGCGATCCATGACCGGCGACTCGGATGAATAGAGCAGTCGTCTACCATTGACGTGCGTCGGATGCCGACGGTCATCTGAGGTTGCAAACGCGTGTTAGTGGAGACCTGAGTATGACAGTGTGATGATTGCTGACTCCAAAATTGTCTTGAACGCGTTTGACATTGGACAAGCTGAGGGTAGTGGACTCCTTGGTCCGCCCGATTCATTCCCTGTAGCCGCGAGTCGGGTCGCGCCGCCTACTGTCTGAATTTGGCAGATGTTGTTTTCTGCGAGGGTCGGTATCAGACCCAGCGATGAGATGAATTTAGAAGTCGGACAGTGAGGCTAGATCATAGTATATGAACTGCCACTGTAAAGCTGGACTTGTAGGTCGTCTTGGATTATAAGTTGAATGCAGCTGGCTGCTGAGGCCGCGTCTACACGTTTTCTCGTGGCGCTGCTTCGTCATACTTCATAGCCAAGAACAAAGCCCGCCGCCAGTGAACAGAAAAGACAGGACGAAGAACATACTAAGAGAGCATCATTGACCGTGACTCGGAACGCCTCTGGCTGCGGTAGTACCGGTACCAAAACTCCGCCTACTTAGTCATATGCGCTTACATCCGACTCCCTGGATTGTACTCGCAAGTTGGGAATTCAATTTGTGGAGGTCGTACGTGACAGATCGCCTTAGTATTCTGTCTTCACTGTCTTCTATTCTGCGCAGGTATCCCACTCTGGGCCTACGAAAAGATCAGGTCAGAGATGCGCACTGGGCCGGCCCGTCCATTCCTCGCCACGATCAATGAGCCAAACATCCAGATCCATGATACTATGAGAGAACACTCAATGTTCTCGCATCGCAGTCGCAAATCAACCGTCGGCCTCCAATATCACATCACATGTCAATAGCATGCAATCATATCCATCATTATGTAACTCAGAGTACAAGTGCCAATACAAGATTTTCGAATCCATAAACTTGAAGCACAGTCACTTGCCAAGAAACTACTTACAGTTTCGTAGGTGTGAAATCGATTTTTGGGTGGTAACGCGGAGATGTTCAACTAGTGTCAAACGACCTTGCCGAGTACTGGAAGCACCAACATACACCGCTTTTGGTGGCGTATGTGGCTTCGGGAGCTCGGGATGCAATGAAGTGGGGGCGGATTGCTGCAATTCGGTGTCAACATTAGAGAGTCCGCCAGAGCTAACCAATGTACTATGATTTTGGACCACGCCTACAAAAAGGTAAACAGCTGTAAACGCCAATATCGACCAACCGATCACTGACTGGGAGGCGCGGGTCGAATAGCTTGCTGTACAGGCCATTTGTCACAATGCCCTCCGATCTTGAAGAGATAGGTGTAGTCATCAGCAGATCCCTACATATCATATCATGA